>VOQK01019489.1:39547-50180 GCA_015052645.1 Benitochromis conjunctus
AATCACTCAGGCCTGCAGAGATGGGAGGAAAAAGGAGGGTAGGGAGGTGGATATTTAATCAACTGAGTTAGCTCTGCTGGTGCCGAACAACAACTCCTATCAGAAGTGGGATTTAGCAAGTGATCAGCATGGAGCTACTCTCAGTTTGGGCTATTGATCACACATACCCAACTGCAGTGCTCTACTCTTCTAATGAGGCCAATCCACAGATTTAGAAACTTTTAGGTGAGGGTGGATATGTGGGCATGAGCTAATTAATGGGGAGAATAGAAAATGTCCTCCTTTTTAGTTTCAACGTTCTAAACTTTACCCTAGTTTTCTGTCATGTCACAGAAGCTACCTCTGGCTTCAGGGACAAATAGTTTGAGCCAAATGAGTTCTGCATTGGACCAATTTAGAAGCAACTTATCAGTAAGTCATGAGGTTAATTGTGTGTCTCAGAAGAGCAAAAGAGTAGATTTGGCAGAAGTTTTGCCAAAAGAAAGCCGCATTGCCTTCGATTTGCATCATATAGAACTGTAAACCCAACCATCTGAGGTGTCTGACAGACTGGTACAGAATCTGGATGTTTTACACCATTTCTTAAGTCAGGGTAATGCTAATTGAGCGCTACACTACAAAAAGATGTCAGGACACTGTTGTGACAGGACCGAGAAGACAAAAAGGCAACAGCAATTGGCTCCCATGTTAATTGTCTCTTCAAAGCAGGATAGCACATATTTTAGCAGTGTCAAACTGCGCTTGTCATAGTTTTTTTTAACCCAATCAGGCCTCAGATGTCTTCCTATCTGCCAAGATCAAATGACACAACATCACTTTGAGACAAGAACAGAGCCACAACCCCTGCCTGTATATCAAACATGGAAGTGGGATAAAAGCATGCAGGGCTTTCATCTTAAAAGAAACTTGTTGAAGGGGAGCACCACTGTTAGCAGAAAGTCTACAGCTGTCAGACAGCTACTCCCATCTTTCCCGCCCATGCGTTATAAAATGACAAAAGCTGCAGACCTTAAGCCAAGGCAAATTGTTCTGTTGCAGTGAAACACAGTGACAAGGCACAACTAATGTCTTTATCTGTCAGAATGGAGAGCTTCACAGTTTGGCAGTCTGGTCAGTCATGTGAACTTCTCTTTTGTCACAGTAACAACTCAGTCAGGTCCATGAGTGCAGGTTTGCTTATTGCCAAGAAAGTCATATTTCAGCTCAAATACTGTGTGGTCTGTAATCTGAACATTGGACACTTGGGTCCAACTGGCTCCTACTCCAACTTCTTGTGTCGCTTTCAGCCTGTATTCATTACTTAACCCTTTCTATTTTTAATATTACAACTCGACTGCCCTTCGCTGCCGATAGATTGTCCATATTTATGACTGGACATATGCTGCCGACAATGCTGCTTCTGTGGGGTTTTTTTGTTTTCATATTCACCTCCATGTGACTGCTCATCCTGACTGGCGAAGACAAGTGACGCCAGATAAGGGAACAATATCCTGGGTCTCCTACTGTGTAACCATCAGATTTTTCAAATTAGCTGGGCAAGCGAAAGGTCGCGGGTTTGTTTCCAGCTGGAGACACAAATCTCTTCGGGGTTGCGCCAGGAAGGGCATACGGCGTTAAAAACTCTGCCAAATCAAACATGGGGCGCAACCCGCTGTTACGACCCCCTGTGACAAGGGAGCAGCCGAAAGTAGCAGTTATGCACGTGTTACACGCACGGTGACAGTACGGACTGGAGTAAGACAAATCCTGAAAAAAACCTGCATTTATTTGTCCCTCGCTAATTCCTCACAGTGGGTGGCTAATCCCAGCTGTTCAATACAGTCATCTTCAAATGGCATCTTTGATTGATGTGCCAGCACCTAATATTTTTCTCTCCTACAGACAAATGATAAACAATTCCACCGCATTAGTGAGCTTCTTGACATCCCCAATATATAATACATCCTGGTCCATGGTATCAGTTTCTGAATTCTTTAAACTTTCAGCACACGGGACTTAGGAGGACCTTATACAACCTCTTTGCACAAAAATTTTCAATCTGTTACATTTGATGAATTGATTGTTGTTGTTTGTTGGCCACAATACTGGATGTAAAAGCTGTAGCAACCTCTTGGGGTTGAAGCAAAAAGCACTTTTACTACTTACAGTATTTATTGCCGTTCACTACTGCTTGCAGTTGCATCGATGCATGATTTCAAATTCAGTTTTAACAGAATGTGAACTACTTTTGATGCATAATGAAGTAATGTTAGTAAAAGAAATACCACTTCTGAATTAAAATGATTTATTAATTTAAAGTGATGCACACAGCAAGATACGGTCTCCTACTGAGTAACCATAAGACTTTTCGATTGACTGCTCCTGAAGCACTTTGCTTTTCAAATCGCACCATTTCAGTCAAGCGCACATATGTTACATGTGTTAAAGGAGATCAAATGCTGCCCTGTATTTTTCCAAATTTTACACCGGAGCACTGGCTCATGTTTGACAATGGTCTCTTTTGCTGTGCTAGGCTGGTACTAACATTTTACACAAAGCACACTTTGTGTGTGTTTAGTCATTCATGAGAGGAAAGGAGAGTTGTGTGGAGAGAAGACATCATTATTTAACCCTCATGCAAAGACCGCAGGTAATGTCCCTCATTTTCCAAGCGCAGTAAGACCTTTGGGGATTACCCTGTCCACATCATTTCCCCGAACACTCTAACTTCATGCCTTCCTGATCACATAAAGGATTACACAGCTTTACAAGAACACATTTAAGCATCAGCTCCTCCCAAAATACGAAACTCACAGCCAAATGAGATATCTGCCTTTTTAACTTTAAAGCAACAAAGTTCTGAGACAAAAGGTAATTGTTTGTCAAGTTTGAGACTGGATCACCGAGACACTTTAAATGCACACTTTTTAAGTGCTGTTCATTCCCAAGACGGTTTTTCCTTAGAAGATAGATCAAGCAGACAAGTCATACAAAGTCAGGGGACAGAACGGCACAATCCGTACAGTTGTACATGAGCGATAACCCCCACTTTATGAAGCAAAGTGGGGCTATTCAAGTTGTCATGTACTGCTCACCATCTTACTGCCAGTCGCACCTCTCACATTAAGTTTTTTCCATCCACTAATTTGTATGCACATTTTAAATCTGCAGAAAATAAATGGAATCAAAATGAAAGCTTTTACACTTGCTTGAGGTGAAAGAGGTGGCATAATAATGAAACAACTACATTTGCAAGAGTGTCGGGAAGAGACTTAAAAAAAAAAAGCACATATTTCTTCTTCTTGTTCTTGCTGCGATATGATTAAGGGTGATGGAAGTGGAAGCAAATACAAGCAGGTCCTCACCTACTCTTGTTTCTTCTTGTTTTATCATTTGCAGTCATTTTTCTTTTTCATCTTTTTAGACTGTTTTGCCTTTGGACTGCCTATGGTGTCATTGCCAGTTCCATTTCTGGCCAAAGACGAGGGTCTGTGGCACGTAGTCTCACATGGAAATGCCAGCTACTTTCTTTTTGCCAGCTGAGAACTTAAGTGGAAATGCGTAACACATGGGAGGTTTGTTTTTTTTTTTTTTGTTTCCCTGCAAAGATCCCACATTGGATTACAGCTACCAGGCAATAAATCTTGGGTGTTGCTTACTGAAAATTGGGCCTCTACTCACCCATGTGTTATGCAGTTGCATAATTCTGCCACCCACTGTGCCACCCTAATATTGTGGGAGATACCATCGTCACTGTGGAATATGTGTAAAATGAAAAGGTAACTGAAGGTCACACGAGTGAAAACTGAGAAGTAATGTAATATGGTTTTGTGCCACAACGTTTAAAAAAGGGTAACACTTTTGTCCAAATCACACACAAACAAAAACTAAAATTAATTTAGAGACTAAAAGTACATCAACTTCTTGATGACCAGTTTATTAGTCAGGATAGGATGTAACGTGTGTCTTAATCGAATATGTATCATGTTTTCAGGAGATTTAATTTGGATAAAATATGCAATCAGTGGCCAACTCTATCCAAAGTCTACATACAGTGAAATACACCATCAGCAGCCCAAGCAGTTCATGTAAGGGCTAAAGGTGCTGCATCCTGGGCTTAGCAGAAAAGATAAGTGCATTGGGTTCATCCAAACAAGCTCAAGTGTTTTTCCCCATGTGGAAACTTCCTCCTGTGCTTACACACTGAGGTCACAGAGGTCATAGAGGTTTCTCTATGCAAGACTACTTTGCATCATCTTTTTCATGGACAGAGTTGTAAAAAAGTTCCAGGATGAAATACTATTTAGTCGATGTAATGGCATTTAATTTTATCCCAAGAATGTGCGAAACAAAGTGTGTACTTGTGAGGTGATGGAGCTAAAAGATGAAGTGATGGTGTAGTCACTGCTCATGTCAACACAGCAGTGAAGCAGATTTCTTCCTGTGCTTCAACAGGCAGATGTGAATTACATGAACTGGATGCGTGCTTGCTTAATGGCTCGACTAAAAATAGGACAACAACTTCCTTGTAATTAAAAACAGTTGATGCAACCTGATGATTGCATTAAATGTTTTGCATTTTGGTAACACGTTACAAGGAGTTCTTGAAACCAACTGGTGGCCCAAAGTTTGAGGTTGCTTTACCCTCAACCTCTGAGCAACTAATTTTATTGTCAAGGTGATTGCACAGGTCGCCTGGTGCAACTCGGACTGACTGCAGTCACTCTCAGACAAATTGGTGAATTTTTGCAAATCATCTAATTCAAAAATAAGAAATTGGACTCAGTTGCCAGCTGGTTATATTGTGGCTCCATTCTTATATAAAAGCATCGTTACAGAGCATATGTGTCAGTTTGCAGTTAAATTGGCATTCTGTAGCAACCAGCTCATCATTTGTGGAGGAATTTCTGAATTTCAGTTTCAAATCTACGGGCTTCTCTAAAAGTGGCGATGCCTGTGTATTTATCACAAATAGTCTGCTGGTAATTGCCATCTTGATCCCATTCAATCCCAAACTGGTAAACTAATAGTAGATCGACTCCGTTCTTTTGCTGTTTTATCGCTTTGATGACATCATCCGTTCAGACCTGGTCCCCATCGTTGAAACAACCATTTAACAGCCAATGAGATTGAAAGAACGTCACCATGCCACTGTCCAACCACTGAGATTGCTCAAGCGATGATTGGCTTTGCATCTTTGCACCAAGCAGGCAACTTTTTGTGTCTGCTTTTTGTGTGCCACCCTGGACACTGGAGTTACTATCGCCCACAAAACCCCATTATGATCTCAAAGAACTGATCAGAAGTCAGCAATACTACTTACATATGGGACTTACGGAGCCCACAAGCAGTTGCTTTACAGAGAGGAGATCCAGCCACGTAATGTTAATTTCATGACCAGAAAGAGGCGGAACTGACACACTGAGCTGTGTTCTCGACAGTGTCACCCTTTTAGTACCAATCTGCCAGAGCTACAGGTATTTCGATGATTGCTTCCAGATATTAGTCACTAACAGAAAATATTTAGTTAATGTGGCTTCTGCCAATGTAGACCACAATTATTGTCTTTTTTAATTCACAGTACAGCACATCAGAATTGCTGGTAGTATCTTAATAGCTCCTTGTAGTATTTTAATAGTTCCAAACTATGCAAACCAACATTTAGCTCTGGTTGTATCGCTCATGCATCACCAGTATCTGTTCTTTAAATCCTCATGTCTAAAGCAAACGCTCACAGTCAGCGGCAGGGTCACAGATTACAGATGCAAGATCTGAACTCAATAAAGACGCACAGAAACATCTCGACTCATCCTGAATACCTGCTTCTGACTCAACAACACTACAGTGTCTGGGCAAAACCATGAAGGTTCAGTAATTTCAAGATACTCTTGTAATGACACATGCTGTCTTTACAATGTAAAGTGCTACGAACAACACACACACACGCACGCACACACACAACCACCAACAATTACTCTGATGATGAATCGTGGCAAGACTCCCTTCACTAATTTTAGGAAATCACTTGGGAAAAGAAAAAAGTTAGTGGGGGGAAGAAAAAAAAAGTAATTTTTGGCATTCTACATCTGTCAGTCTGTGTTTTAGCCTGATTAGTGTGCGCTAATTGACTCTGCTAATCACACCCCCAGGTGAGAGAGAGTGAGGGAGAGAGGCACAGAGAGGGACGAGAGAATGTGAACGAGGTGGAGGGTGATGGAGAACACTGCGAGCTGGTAAGCTGCAAAATGGTGGAACAGCTGTTGCGGTCTTTTATGTGGAAGCCCAGGAGAGCTGTTCCACTGGGTGTTAGTGAGCTGCGGCGCCTCAGTTTACTGCAGACAAACACTGAAGGCTCGACTCGTGAGTGCTGCTTTCGCAGCTAACCTATCACATCCAGTGCATTATTGCAGGTACTATTTCATGAGCGAGACGCCACGAGAAAACATTCCTCAGAGCACAAAGATACTGACAGTTATCGCTATTTAGAACATCTGTCTAAATAATACAACAAAATGACAGCATCCCCCACCCATTACTGTCAGGAAAACGAGAACGAGAAGTCCGTAAGTGCCTCTAACCTACTTTAGACCACGCAGGCACATGGTGTTTCAGAGCTGGCCAGGGTGAAAAACAAAAGTTTGTGTCGTTTTAATAATTCTGTATGGTTATTCTCATTGTTGTACATTATAAATGTCAATCAAGTGCACATTTCTTCAAGTCATTTTGATGAAATGCTTGAATAGAGAAACATAAATCACAGGAAAATTGTGTTTCCCTTAAGGAAAACCTCTAATATTAACATGTTAATGTGGCAAAATACAGTTAGTAAATTGATTTTTGTACAGGAAGCACAATTTTGAAAAATACTAGCCAGTGAAAAGGATTTCAGTCATTTGTGTTAAGATAGCAATGTTCTTTAAATGAATACAAAAAGCATAAAGGCCCCGTTTCCATCACCTCGAGTGCACTGTTTTTCACTGCTTGAGGTTTGTCGGTGCTCTGTGAAGTGCGTCATCTTCTTGAGCGCTGCTAATTTTCACACAATGGTATTTGAAGGGACAATCTCTATACACATTTGTGCAATATATGCAGAAACTGTAGGCAAGGGGCATGATCTTTGTTCAGAGATGTCTTCTGATTTCTGTCTTCCAGTGCCTATTGAGTGACGGATGTTTAAGCAGCCTTTTATTGTATGCAGACAAGCAGCGACAGAGGGATAGCATTTGGCAAAGTGCATCAGATAACTGTCAGTATAGTTTCATAATGATTGAGCTTTTTTATTGGCAAATGATAAATGGCAAATGACACCCAACTGGTGGGGGAGTGATTAATTAGCAGTGTGTGTGTGTGTGTATGTTGCAATTATTTTTAATTCAGGCCTTGCTATTGTTAATGACATTTTACTTTAGGGATGCACTGATCCGATATTTCGATCAGTGACAATTAGCCGATCCATGGTACGATCAGTTCAGTTCGTTTCTGTGTTGTTCTGTCTTTACTTTGCCACAGCAGCAGCAGCAGCTAGTGGCAGCGCTAATGCGCAGGACGGACAAAATGAAGCCTGATGTCTCAGACTGAAATCAAACCATTGCTATTAAGTTAAATGAATAACATCGAACCCTTTTTTTATTGATTCTAAACCTTTCGTTATTTATTACTTCAGCAGTAAATAATAAGAGTATGGTACATTTATATTGTTGGATTTAAGTCGACGCTGATGTTGTCTTACTGACATTGAGGTACACAGGTTATTAGTTTAACTCTGTACTCGGCACCAGCAGATATGCACAGCCACAGTGTTGGTATCAGATAAGAAGAAAAAAAAAAGCTGGTTTACATATAAAGAGTTAATGTCAGTAATGTTGTATAAGGTAGAGACCCAATTAAAATCCTTCAATACCTTAATTTTTAGGGAAAATTTCACTCAATTCAGTTCAGGTTTATTTATATGGCACTAATTTACAACAACAGTTGCCTTATTCGCTTTATTTTATAAAGTAAAGAATGAAAAAAAAAAAACTGAAAATCAAGCAACTCCTATTGAGCACTTTGTGACGGTGAGAAGGAAAAACTTCTGTCTAACAGGATGAAGCCAGGTTCATGGAGGGGCAGCCTATGACTGGTTGGGGCATAAGGGGAAAAAGAAAAGAAGAAAGAGAAGAGAAGAGAAATGAAATGAAAAAGACAGCATAGGGAAACAGGAAAAAACACAGAAAAAGCAGACAGAAGATGAAAATGTAATGACATGCTGCAAGTACAAAAATGTAGGGAGGGAGAAACGGCGAGTAGAGAAAAAGTACTCAGAGTATCACAGGAAGTTCTGCAACAGTCCGAGCCTATAGCAGTATAACTAAGGGAGAGATCGAGGTCACCTGATCCAGCCCTTACTATAAGCTTTATCAAAAAGGAAAGTTTGGAGTCTAATTTTAAAAGCAGAGTGAATGTCTCCCAAACCGGGAGATGGTTCCCCAACAAAGTGGCCAGAAAGTTGAAGGCTCCACCGTCCTTCCTACTTTTAGAAACTCTAGGAACCACAAGTAAGCCTGCAGTCCGAGATCTCTAACTCATGACACATTTGTCTGTTTCTTATGAGATGGGTTAATAATAAAAAACATGCAAAAACAAAAGAAAGACTTAAGTTTAATCTATCATTTTGATATAGTTCCAGCTCACTCATTACCTAAAGGGTTAAACTTTGAACCTTCAGTCTCTGCTTCAGAACCTTTAAACCCATCTAAAGGTTACGAACTGCCGTAGCCGTGCTGTAATACTCACAAAAAGGGGCAGCTGCTGAATTACTGTGGCGTATGCTGGAAATTATGTAAAAATATGCAAACAGCTGATTTAGCTGTCCAAACGTCTAAACAGAATTTATGACAAACTGAAATCAGGTCCGTGCACACTGATCAAGATGTATGAAGCCAAACCGTGCAAACAGACGGCTTCATAAATTCAACGAAAAAGAATCACAGCGGAGTAATCTGCCTTTGTATCTACGGTTAACTTCAAGCAATAAAGCTAGAAAGGGATTTATGCATCTATCCCCTGGAACTTTTGTCTGGTTTTCCTACAGAACGTTTGATATTTGAGCAAAAATGACTCAATGCCGAGCAACCAGAGGACTGGCAGCAGTTTGCCGCTTCCTATGCTCAGCATGCGTGCACCTACGCCAAATAACTAATGGCCATGTAGAGTCCCTGAGATGTAAGGGATGCTCAGAGTCAGATGAAAGATCAGGGTAGAACATCTGTGTCATCTGTTTCCTGCCCACGCTCATTTCTTTATTTTGCTTTGCTCTTATGAAATCATTTGTTAAATATGTTTTTTGGCTGCCTGGCATCCAAGAATTATTCCCCTTTTCAACAGCGAGAGGGAATTGGGGTTTTTTTCTCCCCCCCCATACGCACAGTTTGGTTTTGTCTTTTCTGCCTGAGTAACCGCTTTGTCTCCAGGTGCTTTTTTTTTTTAAACGCCCACTGAGATGCATTTATGCACACACGTAAACACACTTAAAGGCAAACCAGCCTAATGAAATGTTCTTCAGGATTTCCAAAAATTCACACTCCACAGGGAAACTACTCACTCCTCCACAGGATGTTTCTGACATGACCGCTGCCAACATCTAGACGTGATTGCTTATTGGATATCATGCTCCTTTTTATCTGAGAAAACTGGATTGACACTCATGCAGGCATCAGTGATTCACTTCTCCAGACGATGCTAGTCTGGATGCCCTAAAAAAGCTAAAACCAACACAACTTTCTATAGTAGTATAAGGGGGAGTTTTGGGGGAATTACGGTGGAAAAAAAGTAAGACTTTCCAGACCACCTTTGAAAAATGAGAAAAAAACAACACAACTGTATTAATTCTGACTGAATCAAGATCAAAGTCAGAGCCTGTAGCAGGTTTAATATAGCTTTATATATCAGAAATTCCTGCCCAAACCCTTAATTCTTGTCTATGTTAGCAAGGTAAGATTAAGTTCATCTAATTATTTCTTTTCAAACCTCAACTTTTCAGGCGCCCTACTTGTACTCACGGTACACCGCGCACTTCTTGTTTCAAATAGGTTTGAGTTTAACCTGACATGGGCCAGCGGGCAAGCTCCCTTCTTCCCACAGCCTGAGCAGTAATAAAGGTAGCACGGGCCACAGTGACGGTGGGATGAAGCCGCTGAGTTGTTAAAAAGAGGAAAGAGGAGGAGCACGGATGCCAGGAGGTTGGTCAGGGACCAGCTGGGAATTGGAAGTAAGGCGAGTTTGGCGAGGTGCGAATGGAACCTCGGCAGCGACTGAGGTTTCCATTGCACTTGACTACTCTTAGCTGAGCCAACCAAGCATGGAGGAATGAGCAGTTGGGGGGTGAGGGTGGGCAGCTGTACTCTGTCTGGCTCTGCTGGTTCCTCTTCTTAGCAGTTGTAAATCCTCTCACTACGGCAGCCGTGCTCATCATTTTCTTTCTTCGAGCAATTTCAGGAGGATTTCTCGTGTGTTTGTGGTTTTATTAAACATTATGGGAGTGTCTGTATAATGCCCAAAACAAAGCTTTACACTGGTAAAAATAATTTTTTATGACATTTTCAATCGCAAAAATATGGGAAAGAGAAAAAAAAAAAAAAAAAAAAAATATTTTTTTTTTTTTTTAGGATTTAAA
>VOQK01019489.1:52411-63939 GCA_015052645.1 Benitochromis conjunctus
AGTATTCTCAGAGCACCTGGGAAATTAAGCAGAAGGCACCACAGCCAGGAACTGAACCCCTATCACATTTATTTATTTTTATGTTGCAAAATGCTGCATATTGCAGATTTACAGAACTACATACTCCACTAGATTACTTTTGGCGCACGGCTGAAAGTAGAAAGAAGACGCAGCAACCTCGCAGTCTTAAGTCTCAGTCTGGTGCAGTCAGTCATCTCCGGGAGATGATAAAATATACACCAGCAAAGGTTCTGTGTGCGGCTCTGTGTGGGAGGCAGCTGAGAAGAAGTCATCATTAAGGCAGAGAAATCAACAATAAAGTCTAGCACAAAAATATTTGCTCCCACCCTTGATCTGTTTTTCAAAGTGTAGAACGCATATTGCTTGGTGGCCCAGAGGCCTTAAGGCACAGCTGAATAAAAGTACTGTATATTGTCCCAGTCACAAAAAAGCACAATTTGAGGTAAACAAAGTACAAACTTGGTTCTAAGCTGATGACCCAGTGTTATTTTTCCCTAAAGCACTATTCTACTGTTGCATTGGAAAAACAATCATTAGCAAAAATTATTAAAGTGTTATTGGACAAAGATGCACATGCACTCCAAAAGAAGAATAGTGCAGTAGAAGAAGAACTTCAGCTAACCGTGTAAGGAAGTAGGACAAACATTTTCGTGCATTTTTCAAAGATTTGTACCTTTTTGGACTGGCAACAGCTGCAGATACATACCTATAAAGACCTTCATTAAACGAGTTATCACATCAGTCTTTTATGCACTCGCACGATTTTATGTCAACAATAATTTACATATGTTTTATTAGTTTCTAGTAAGCTCTTTATAATTTATCATTCATTGACTATGAGGCCAAACTACTGCATCCAGCTCTTTACCTGCCTTCAATACCTCAGCATTACATCTAATTCAGATAGACCTGGTGCTGCACTCATTGATGATGGCTTCCCTTAGCAGGATGCCAAAAACAGCCCCAGTCAATCCTAGCTCTCTAAGGAGAATTATGAATGTGATTGTTGCGATCTTGCTGTGCCAGAACCAGAAAAAGGCAGAAAAAATGACAACAAATGTGAATGAGATCAACCCAGCTGTGCAAGCTGTTGAAAAAGAATAACTCCATCTTCCGTTGGTGTAGCATGTTTTTGATCAATGTTAAAAACATCACAGTTTACAGTCTAGCAAAGCTGTTCCCAGAAACCACAAAAGTATTTTTAAGTTACATTAATGGTTTTTTATTTTTTCTGAATGACTACATGACTGGCTTCATGTTTTTGTTCCCATTTTCAGCATCACAGCTGAGAGTTGCTGAAATCATACTAAAGCTATCAAATAACAAGTCAGTGGTCAGTTAGGTAGAATGGATCATGTCAGTATCAATTCATCAATTTAATCTCCAATGTGACAAAGCCCCCGAGAGTGCTTTAATAAAACTAAAATGACTTTTTGGCTGTTAATTGCTTTTCATGTAAAATTAAGCCTCTAGATTGGCCCAGGCCCGTGACTTGCAGTGAATTGCCCGGGATCCTACCCTCTTTTCTACATTCAGCATGCTGGGGAAGGATTTTCAATGCACAACTCTGATGTTCTTTGCAGGGATGCCATGCTTCCTAATTAATGTCTGTGTTTGACTACCATGTATTTGTTACAGTTGAGGAAGTGACAACGACTATTTGTTGAGCCAAGCGGGGGAGCAGAGGCTAAAAACAAGGTATGGATGGAAGAAAGAGAGAGCAGATGGGATGGTGTCAGGGAGTGCAGAATGAAGCATACCTTCATCCATCACGGCATGTGTGCATGACACACACACACACAGGAAACACACACAGTAATCTCACTATTGAGGCAACAAAGCACAAGAAATGGCTGAGGTTTCCAGTCAGTGTCAAACTAAATTTACTAGTAAATGCAACATCTCTGCACAGCAGCCACTTACAGTCAGAAAGACTACATGGGCTACAGTGAGTGGAATGCAGACCATGTGCAGGAAGTACTTTATATGGCAACTTAATGGATATATGACCATGCTTTAAACAGTTTTTATGGAGACTATTTTCACTATTTTATCGTAATAATTTAGAGTCATAAAATCATAACACTAATGCTTTCTAGCAAGCTAAAGTTGGAGGGAATGCAATGTCTGTGTCTGCGATGGCTTGTGAAACCATGACCACATTCTTTTCTTTTACTAACTTTAAACAAGTAGTTTTAATTGCCTAAGCTTAACCACTCCAGGTCACTTTCAGGTTATTTCATGGGTTGCTGCCATTTAATTAGCTGTACACTGAAACATCCTTCGCAAACAGTGTCAGTTCTCGTTCAAATTGGACTGTGCACAGAAGCATGGTGTAAAATCCAAGCGGACAGCCTTAGGGAGGTTTACATGGTAGCAGTCTTCCCCCCCACCCCTCCATTTGTTTTTGTAAACCAGGAATTCCAGTATACTCCCCAAAATGCAATTTAGTCATGAAAATAAGGTTCAAAATAAGATTGTTAATGCTGCCTGCAGGTGGAGATGGGTTGCAAAGCAGCTTGCAGATGAGCAGCTGGCTAAATAAGCTTTAAAAAAAACACTACATAAGATTAGATTTAGGCTTTTAACTTTATGGCCTGTCTGAACAAACACTTGCATTTAACTATATAGTTTGTAAAATCAAATGCTGAATAGAATCCTTCATTATTTTTTGTGTTGTTATTCTAAAAATAATAACTTGCGCTTAAGCACTTAATTTGAAATTTATAAAGCGTATCTGTGATTGCCGTTAACATTTTAAAAATACATATAATAAACAAATATAATTGCAGTGACACAAAAAGCACAGTGTCAACAACATCTTTCTTTTCCTTGGTAGAAAAATGCCAGGCACTTGAAATCTGTTCTTTTGTTTGTTCTCTTTTTTTTTTTAATGTGAAAAGAATGGCTTTGGACTCTGGCTGGTGAGCATGGACAAAAACATCAAGGAGCAAGATCTCCACCTGTGACCCTGTAGGCTCCAGCTCTGTGTTGGGTTTGGAGTGTGATGTAGGCCTGGCTGCTCCTCTGAATTCCCTGCCGGGGACGGTGGGGATTAGCTGGAAAACTGTCTGAGAATGACTAAATAAACAATGAAAGCAACAGCAAGAGGGGAAACAAAAGACAGCATGGGCATGACATTGTTTTTCTGAACTCTATACTGGATTGCCAAGGTTATAAAAGGTGACAATAGAAAGATTTGAGAGGAACTTTCACAGAAAGATCTATCAACTGATGCTGTCTGGCTGGTTTCTAAAATGCAAAAAATTTGAAACTACCATGGAGACACGCTGGAAACTGTTTTATATAAATGATATAAATAAGCAATACTTACGAATGTGTTTTCTTCTTTGAGACAAGAGAAAAATTAGAATTTCCATACAACCCATTCACCAAATATCTACAAAGAAAGCCAGGAGCCTTATAGAAAATTGGGTGCATAATGCAGCAATTCACTTCTCATTTCTGCTCCCCACATATTGGACGGGGCAAACAGAATGGTAATGGAGTTGATGTCTCCATGCTCCGACTCACGCTCATTTGTTATTTATTCATGAGAAAGCAAGCAGGGTGCCTGGCTTAATACAGTTCATATTATTCACTCACTCATGCTATTCCAGATTCAAGTATAATATGATTTCAGTTGAAAACTTCTATCCGCCTATTCTTGAAACACAACTTCATTCAAACTTGTAAGTCAAAGAAAAGGAGAAGATCCTTCTGAATGTGTAACAAAAGCACGACAAGGTCGAGCATGGAAATCGTCCGACCCTACTTGGAGAAGAAAGACATTGCTGAGGATTATTTCCCCAGTGGTTGTATGAATATACGGTAATAAGGCTAAATAATTTCATCTGTCAAGCTATGTCCCTTTTGTTTTTCTCTTTTGATCATACTCATACATCAATTTTGCCCAAGAATATGCTGCATTTGGATGATTTCTGCCCACTGGAACAAATCTAAAGCAAATTTAAAAAACTACCAATTAAGGTTTTTTTGCACCAAAGATACCAAGCAGTTAATAAAAGCCTCCACACAGGGCAGACAGTTGGCCTTTAACAAACTTTGACTACATAAAAACAGTAGTTTTAGCATATTACTAACAAGAGTGAAGGCAGTGAAGAAGCACGCCTACCACAGAGATTGCTTAGACATGGGAACACAGTTACAGTGTTAAAGTGTGACAGTGTAAGAAATCATAGACTTAAATGGATGCAGCCACCACAAAGTCACCCACTGGTTTGTGACCGCCTGCTCTGAAGTCTTGACTTAAATTTGAAGTCTAATGACCCCTTGGTGTTGTGGAGCCAGCAGTGAGCATACGAGATGAGAGGGCGGAGCGTCAGGTTTGCAAGAAAGCATTCAACGACTTAGTAACATAAAAAGTAAAATACAAGATTCTGACTGATCTATATGAAGCACAAACATTAAGCATTAAACACATTTTAAGAGTCAGCAACAGCAGAAATGTTGTTGATAGGAAAGGTCAGGACTTATGAAAAATTAAACGGCTAAAAGAAAGAAAAAAAAAAGTGTTGCAGACCACCATCAAACAATTTTGAAAAATTAAAAAGTTAAAACTAACATGTCACAAGTTGCCACAACTAAGTGCAGTCAACTGAGAGTGGAGGTGGAGGTTCAGGGGATAATCTACAAATCGAATTTTCTCCGCTGAATATCGAAATGTATTTTTGCTCCATCCCTAGCAGAGAGATCTAGTTCTGTGACTAAAAATAGTGGACCTAAAACCTCAGTCAAATCAGTCAGGTCATAATTATAATAAAAAATAAAAATAAAAAATAAATCACCCCCATACATTTTTTTTTTTAATTCCCGCAGGCGGGAATCGAACTTGCGACTCACGCTCCAGCTGCTTGCAGAAAAAACCTTTGTCGTGTGGATGGAAATGAGTAGAGCCCAGTACATACACCAGTACTGCTGAAATAAAAACCTAATATATCAGAATATATTTTAAACAAACTATTCAACATCAAAACTCATCACATGGTTGAAGGGGTGTTTGTTCTAAAAAAAATTTATGCTTTTAATTTCCATTTATTGGCCTTTATAAATAGAGACAGACAGTAATTTGTGGCATTTCTACCTCTGGCTTTGTTGTTCAGCCTCAGAGCTCACCGCTGGCAAGGATTTGTACTGTAGCTTTAGAAAGGTTGTCCTGAACTGTGGAAATACAGCTTGTTGTAAGAGCAACAAGTTGTCTTGTTAAAAGCATTTTGGATTATAGCTAAAGATATCTTTTCTATTGTTCCCATTCTTTTGATATTCTGTTTGATTGTATAAAAGCTTGTGTCTCATCAGACTTCTTATTCTTTTTTTCTTCTGCTGTTTTTTTGTTTGTTTTTTTTATTGCAGTCTCATCGATTTTTGTTATTATTTCTGACAAACATGATGGGAAAAACTACCAAATCAAATTTAATAAGAACAAACAGATCTTCAACACTCAGAGTTCATTTCTTGAAAGAAAAAGTCTGCAAACGAACTCAACAACACAACAATTTATTACCATTCTCGCGTCTTGCAACACAGAAGGTGGACCACTTAGCTACTGGTGTGCCCTGTCCCTCTAAAATCATCTGTGTTTACTTAACCTTTAGGAAGTCCTCATTAGTCAGCTTACTCCAGAGGGCCTATTACGTTGTCAAGCGTGAGATAAATTAACAGTGGGATCATTGATTTGACTTATGCCTTGAGCAGGGATCACGTTGGCTGGTCAGTATGCACCGGGTAATTAGTTTATCAACAAGAAGGGACTTTTCTTAAATGATTAATCAGGGGATCTCTCTGACTCTGAAAAGTACTAGCGTGAGCAGCCGGTGGCGTGAAGAGGCACCTGATGTGGGCAGATGGTAGTCACCTTTAAAAACAGCATCCTGGTTGTTCAAATATGTAGGTGACCAGTAGAAACCAAAAACAGACTTTCTGGGAAGAAGCTGTCCATTCTAAGATAAAATGCCATAATATGTAATAGGTTAGGTTGAATAGCTCAGCAGGGAGAGATCTTCCATTACCATATTTTAATACCTATAACCTTGCTTTCAGTTCAAAAAATAGCAAATTTACACAGAAAATAACTGTCTTTTAGGAACAGGAACTAAAGACAGGTAACTCAGGCTGGTCCCAAACACTGAAGCTGGTTTTCTGACGTAAGGCCTCGTCTTTCGAGAATATAGAGCCTTTTTTTTGTTACTTTTTCTCTTCAGAGTGCTTTGGGCATGAAAAATCAAGAGAGTAATATGTTTTATAATTGATTAGATATCATTAAGCATCAAAATAAAAAGACAAGCCTCAGCTCTGCTAATGGTAAAATGCCTCAGGGTGAAAAGTGCCTCCTCTTGTACATTTACTCTGTGGGAGAAAAAAAAGGAACTTTGTAGAGTCCAGCAAATTTGTATTTATAGTAGTAAGAAGGGGCTTCAGAGATGCATGGGTTAGGAGGCTGCAACTTAAGCAGCACCAGCAAAGAAAATGAGTTTTGGACCAAATGTGGCTGGAGGATAACCGTGCACTCTTTAGGCATTTGATTAAAGGACTACCGTTTGTCATGCAGTTGCAAACCCAGCTGTTGCGGCGCATGCTGAGTCACAGCATATGGAGCGGGCGTGGGGACAAGAAGGGAGGCCGAGCGCCAATAAGTTAGAATGGAGGGGAGAGATGCACACTGCTGGGATCTAACACTTTCATCCAATAATGGAATCTCATTACCAAAGTGAGAGCTGTCCAGGCAGACCTAATGAAGCCCCACATGGTGAAGGCTGGCCCCTTCACACTGAGACGAGGGAGGGAGGAAGGAGTAACGGGAGCTAGTTGGACTGACAAAGAGCGAGTGCAGGAGAGACATCAAATCTATAAGTAGGAGGAGATGTGTCAGCGCTAAATAAATATGGGGAAAAGATGGCAACAGATACAGGGCAAAAGGGGAACAAGGAGCAAAGAGATGAGGGTGAAAAGAAAGAATATGAAAATCAATTGAAAGATAAATGATGCTGCAACTCTCAGAGGAAAACAGTACTCAAAAAGAGACTCCAGAAAGCATACGGACAAACGCTAACATCCAGGCTTTTAGGACTAATTGATAGATGGCTACTACAGGTTGCCACCCACTCTCTGTGGAGAACTTCAATTTTTTTCCCCCTCTCTCTGAGCATGTCTGACAGGGCAATCTCTGTATGCTAATTGGCTAGCCGAGCCATTGGGCCACACAGTCCCACTGTCCATCCCCGGAGTGCTGTCATCCTGCTGTAGCTGACAACAACTACTTTTCCTCTTTGGTGGGAAGGTGCATGGCAGTTGCCAAAGAAAACCGGAGACAAAGCCTCCCCAGTAGACACCGAGGCCCTATGTTTCAGTAAAAGACGCTAAAAATAACCTGCAATTCCACTATGCAAACCTGACACAGCGGTCAATGTTGACAGTACATCCAGCTGGGATGGTATGGAGGACAAGTGCAGGGCTATGACCATAACATTAGGAATGTATACGATCATCTGTGACTGAAAAAGTGCTCGTATAAGCCAAATAAAATAATTAGCTATGGAAAAACAGTTTCAATGTCTAAAATAAGCATATATTTACTAAGAACTATACAAATATTATCAAAATTTTACTTTATGCTCTGTAGCATCCGTTTCTTAAAACAGTATGGTTTCTTAAAGAAGATTTTTTAAGATGAATCTATATAGAGTCGACAATAAAGCCTATGCAAGGTCATGACACAGATTATACCATTTACTACCATTTATACCTGTGAGATGTGCAATTATGTTTCTATAGAGGTGCTCATCAGGTTACAGGTTAGATTTGGTGCGGAAACCTAATAAAAGTGATACAAACTGTGGAAACAAAAGTGAAAACAAAGTGCAAAAACACAAATTTCCCAACTGGAAGACAAACCATGGCCTTATGACTGAAAAAGCTGTGACTTTTAAGTCCAGTGTTGCTGTAACCAGTGTGTCACCAGATCTTTGTAATGCCAGCAAATCCGGCAGAACAGAGATATTTGACGGCCTGTTATGAAAAGGCATTTTGGACATACATGGTCATAGTTATTCTGGGTGAAGGTTGTGTTTAATTGTTTAATCATGTACCCTTTAGTGCCTTATGACCATCCTCACTGACAGAAAGACTTCCATTAGAGGATGTTTAGTTGCAACAGACCAGCAAAATCTGGTCAAACACTCAAACACTGTTTTGGAAGTCATTGTTATTTGACCCATTCTGTCAAACCTAAAGGTTAAAGTATGATGATGTATTGTCTTATTCATAGTGATCATACGAACTTAATGGTAAGTTTGAAAAATAAGTCTAAAAGCTTGACGTCAGTCTTTTTTTTTTAAACTATGTTTACTTGTGTTTGTTCCAAACATAAGAAGGAAGTTAAGCAAGAAACACTAAAAAACACACAAAAAAAATTAAAAAGACAAAATAAGAAAAATAATCCCTTAACACCAATCCCACTCCCACTCACTACCAGACAAGGGCTATAATGGAATTAATGTCTAAGCCAAGAGAAAAACTAAAAACAACCATAAAATATGCAAATGTGAGTAAATAAATGTTAAAAAAGAAAATACACCAACATAGAGAACCAGTGAAGTATATACAAACCCACGAGAGTTTAACAGTGCCTCTATAAAAATACACATTTGAGTAGCTCAAACAAGTCTGGTTGTCAACTCTCCACAAGGTGATGTGTTATCTAGATAATGTCTAAAAGCTTTAGACCAGCATTCATCAAAGAGTTGTAGTTGCTTTTTCTGAAGTCATGTAAGACATTTTGGTAACTCAACAGATACCAGTATAAATTTTCACACAGCATAAAAGTTTCATGTCATGATATGAGTGATATAGCAATGCTATGGATTTATATTGTCCAGTACAAACAGCACGTGACAGGCCCAGGCATGTCTGAGGCTGAGAGCGTGTTTCAGCCTCCATTGAGGATGTGACAAAAAGGGAGCTACTTCAACAACTGCCAACAGAGCAATTTGAAGAAAACTATCACTCCTAACGGTGGAAACAGCAAAACTGCAAAAACCACTAGGCTGAAAAACAGGCGATACTAGTAGCTGGTCAGCCCAAAAGTACATAAATGGCTCAACCTGGATAAGTTGAAGCGCTTGCTACATGCACTCCATATGACAGGAAATAACTGATGAGCTCACATAGTGGTACAAAAGCTCGACCCAAGAAGTTGCCAGGTAGAAAATATTTCGTGTTTATCCTGTCACAAACTACTATCACGAAATCTGTGCACATCTGAAGGTGCAACAGGTGCGTGGGAGAAGAAACTCTACAAAAACAATTAAATGTGACTCCCGCTCAGAGACTCGCTTACAATGTCACATTAAAATCAGGCACCTGATGAAAATCAACGGCACTGAAAAGCTGTGAAATAAATTCATTAGCATTACATGAGACAATGTGTGAAAATTGCATTTAATTGTTTTTTTGTGAAATATGTGCAGTCTGGTTAAGAGTTACGAGTTTTTACCAGCTTAAGTTTTAAGCATTTGTGTTATACGTGAAATTTCAAGGCAAACCTACTTCTGTTCTTACATTTGTCTCATGCCTTTTCACTCTGCATCATGCTGTGTCATTACTATTGCACTATAACGCTGCTGCTCACACCTTACAGCAGTAGAGTCGCAATGTAAATTAGGTAGTCAGTCATCGGTGACAGTATCTCGTTAGGAAATAAGGATGGAAAATACCCTTCAATTTGTTTGCACTCATAAATACTGCTTCCTGCAATGTGTAATCACCAATAAAATGCTGTTTAAAATGTGTTTTTCCTATACTGTCTGAAATATCAGTATTGCAAATGTCCTTGAAAAATGATAATATTGATGATAATATATTGCCCACACCTACCAGGCAGTGTTCTTGTAATGTCACACATATGCCCTTTACTTATTTTTACTTCTTACTTACTTTTTTGAAGAACAATGTAACAATTAAATGAGGACAATTTCTTCAGAAGTTACGTGAAACCAACCGTAAAGTGTAAATGTAACTTTAAGCCGTCAGTGATTTGGAGGCCGTTATTAAAGAATCATTTTTGTCATATCATTCAGCCATTGAAAAACTAACAAAAAACACTGAAATCGCTGTCTTTAAAAAAACGTAAAAGTAGACTGACGACTCTGAAATGCTTTGGCAGTGATTTGAAAGAAAGATCTTATTATCATTTCTAATCTCACCTTACTGTGTTTGACTGTCATAATCCAAAAACAAACAGAAATACAACGCAAACAACAACAAAATCCTTATATCTGGGCCAACTTTGTCTTGCATAATCCCCAGTGGGAAAACCTTTCCAGCTCAAAGCTCATTTTGCTTCTCTCATATCAATTTATAGTACTGCCTTCCACTCCAATAAAAACACCAGAGCCTCCCACCCGAACTCATACCCTATCACCTAAAAAAGAAGTGAAAACATACTGACGTACACAGGTGGCCAATTTTGTGACGTTTCATCTTCTCTTATCGAATACTTACCGTTAGAAACTATCATTTTTAATGTTGTCTTAGAGAATGAATGATAGCCCCCATAATACATATTGCAATTAGTGTGATAAGTATTAAGATAATCAGTCTTACTGACGTATCATAGCAGCTAAACATTAATAAGCATTGATAAAATTAGTTGTCTGTCTATGCGTGAGCTCTGCGACCTGCCCGGAGTGGATCTCGCCTTGTGCCCTATGACAGAACTGGGATAGAGTCCAGCCTTGGATAAGTGAAAGAAAATAGATGGATGGATGGATGGATGCCAAATGGTCGTCCTTGGAAACTAATTTGAAAAGGACACTTAAAAAGTGCTTGGCAGGTGACTTGATGAATCATATATTTCTGAAAGTATCATGAGCAAATCAGTTAGATCAGTGAATCATAGGAGAGCACCGACCAGTAAACAGAACAACTACAGTAAGGAGCTATGAAAGCAACCGTGCCAGTGAAGCTACCTATGGAGTTTTTGAGAAACTTACAAGGATCCACTCTACCCTATTCACAGGGTGCAATTGTTGTTTTCCCTCCTTGGTTTTAACACTATACAGTATATTGTTGCTCACATCTAGTATTTCCTCACACACCCACTTTACTTAATGACTAACCAAGCTAAATTGGTGGAAACAGCTTCCCAGTAAGCTAACAAGCCAAAATTATACCTCTGTACAGATAAGTCTGAGAAAAAAGTACAGGACATGCAGCATTTAATACAGCCGATCATCCTCTGTTGGCCATCGGGCATCATTAATGGATTTGCATGGTATAATTTGGAATTTCCCTACCCAAATTAAATAATGATCCCATTTCAAACCAGTGCACTCACCACAACACCCCGGTCTCATTTGAAAAGCTTAACTTAGACCCTTGGCATTCATCCAGTTTAACGTGACAGCTTGACAGTTTGAGGATGCACACCCAAGATACCGAAGAGAAAAAAAAAAAGTATAGCCTAAAGGTTAGTTCTGCACCTAGTCAAT
>VOQK01019494.1:8225-19076 GCA_015052645.1 Benitochromis conjunctus
TCCCTGATAACTGACACCCTCCACGCAGGCATCTGAGCCCCTCTCCCATCCCGCTAAAGACTACAGCCACAAAGACGCCTTTCAGAGCTGGGCACGGTGGCGCTAATCCCCTAAGCACAAAGACCCGAGCCACCGATAGCATCTAAATAACTCTTCAGTAAATGTCATTTGCCTGAATTAGCTGTATAGTATCTCATGATGTTGGGGGATGTGCTGCAGGGCGTGCAGAAATATTTGTGCCTGTTGTGATTTTTCTTGATGTGCTGATGAGCGCTGGCGGTTTAATACGCCTTGCATACAGGTCGCCCACTGAGCTGGTCGTCCGCTGGCTGCTCGGCCCGGGGCTTTAGGTCAGTTTAGCGCTGCGGCTTTGTTTAAAAGCATCCTTAGCATTCATGTGGCATCCAGGAGTCTTACTGTTGGCCCTCACTGACACAATAGCCTTTTAACCCTTGAAGAAGTGCGTCTGGATGGGACAGGCTAGTGCGGGTGAACACTTAACCTCCATACAGTCGATACTGCCGTAGATTTCTCTTATGCGAAACTGCCTCTGGGCATCGCTTCGACCGTGGGCTTATGTGGGTCACCGAACTTGGTTAGATTGTCCTTGTAGTGCTGTTGTCATAAAATGGGTAAAGAAGTGGTGATGCCTCTGACAAGATCGAGGGGTAACAGCGTGAAATAGAGAAGCTGCCCTTTTCTGCTCTCCTTTACAAAGTTTGTAGTACAGGGAATTTGGGGAAGTATTAGGAAACCAGAATTGGATTATGCACATATTTTAAGGAAATATGGGAAATGCGCACTGAAGCAAAAGTCAGTCTGCTAAACCAGAGGGCTTCTGGGTAATGGTGCTGTACTTTATTGAAGCAACAAAATACAGCAGCCAAAGAAATCGGTCACTGGAGGATGTTTGAATATCAGCACTCCTTTTCAAGTGAAAGCATGCTAGTAGGGTGGCTCGTTGAAGATGGAAAGATTATTGATTTTTCTCAGCAAAAATGTATTAACCTTAATTGACCTTTGACCTCCGGTGAGGCTTCTTCTCCACAGTTGCCATAGAAACGCCTGTTGAAATATGCAGTTCGACACACACACAAAGATAAATAAACGATGTTCTGGGTGCTTCGCATTGGCCCAGGTCACCTTTTTTGCTCTTACACACGAACCACCACGTCCTTCTCATCCCTTCTTGCAGAATCTACATATCTGATGTATTCATTTGGAAATTTATCGCCGGTAGGAGGATCTTTCTCATCTCTTTGTAATGCCACTCACATCCTGTCATTGTCAAAACCTCTCAACCCATTGCAAGGGCACGTCTGGGTCTCTGTTAGACAAGACCTTCAGCTGCGCAGGGTTACGGATCAATACATGCCATCGAAATGAAGAATAAAAACAAACAGGCTGTGTGTACAAGTCTACACAGCTTGAATGATCCCTATCCTGGTGGTTTTGTTCTCCTCCCCTGCTGTCCCACTGGTCCTGGATCTGTTTCAGATTATGAAAGGCAGCGGTGGCCCGTCCCGCCTGGCTTTATTTCAATAGGACTGACACCTGAGAACTAGACCGGGGCTGTATTAGCCCCTGTAGGCTGGCTTCTGGGTTTAGGCCAGATGGAAAGATGGATCAAGCTGAGGTGGGTAGGTTTGAGAGCTGAATTTAAGCATGCACATACGCCTGTGTTTACTGTGTAATTCAATCCATTATTGTTTGGCATTTGCCGGTAAGTCATGGCTGTTTTTCTGCTGGGAAAGATCATTTTGTTAGCAGTAGGCAATTTAAAAGGCCAGGGATGGCTCAGTTACTGAAGCTCACCCAGCCTCTGAAGCCTGAGAGAAATCATTAAATCACTAGGTCTGGAGGCAGCGGTCATCATTGATGTGAAAAGAGGCAGAGCTACTCTCTGGGCTACTGATGCAAGGGGTGGGGAGCGAGCCAGCTGGTGATGATGCTCGAGAGCAAGAGTTTTCTTTTCACCTTTGAAAAGCTGACTGAGATGTAATAGACATCCTTTCTTTGAAGATGTGTAAAGATGGGGGTGTGGGAACAGAGCTGAACTGGGGACGGTGCAGTTCACTGTACACCCGCCTTGGACGAACTCTACCCAGACTTCATCCAAGGTGAAGGTCACGTAAGGCTGCATACATGTGCTGCATTGTCCCTGTAACAGGTCCTCCCCCTCAGGCTGTGAGTGCTGGCAGAGACCAAAAACCCTCCTGCTGTCCGTCTTTCTTTACTTAATCCTCTTATAAATAGGCCACTGTGTCTATTTTACAGGCAATAAAGCAATGTGTTCACAGGGTGAGCAGAAGGGCATGGGGTCTCCCATGGTGGCAAAAGGTCTGGTCTTAAAGAGTCTTCAAAATGGATATCCATGCATGTCTCACTTTTTGGATCTGCTATCTGTTATGTAGCTTTTGCTGCTTTCTTTTTCCATCTTCCTGTGGTGTTCACACTGAGCCAAGATGAACCCAAAACAGTGGGGCGAATATAAATGTGGAGACGGAGCCAGTGAAGAGGAAAAAAAATGGATTTATGTTTCAGTGCTTGTGGGGGCTTTCACTGCACCTTTTTATAGATTGTTCCTTTGAGGCTGAGAGAACTCGAGAGGAAGATGTGTTGACCTGAAACACCCCCTCACCCCTCCCCCCCTCACCCCCCCACTCCTCCTCCCATCAACCGCCCCTTCTGCTGGTTGAAAGCATTACCCAGAAGCCCTCTGGTTCAGCCCACGAGACCACTCCAGTTGTTACTGCCGAGGTTTACGCCGCCAGCCAAGATCAACCGTGAATCCATTGCAGCCATTCAGTTTTGTGGGAAATGTATGAAGGATGAATAGATAGCTTTATGTTTACACCTGGATTGATTTATTTTGTCCTGCTCTCCATTTAGGCGCTCAGGGGGTTTCTGTGCCAGGAGGCTTCACGCTGTTATAACAGTGTTTCTGTACATCGTCTGAGAGTGCTTTTATATTTGTGTACTTTTGAGTTTGATAGGAACAGCTACAATGAGAAAGAAAGGGGCGAGACTATGGTACGCTTAAATGTTACGTGCTATACCAGGTGAGCGCCTGGAAAAACACCTTTCCAAAAAAATATTCTGGTTGCCTCAAAAAAGAAGAAAATAAAAGAAGAGCGAGCGGGCTGAAACCACCTCTTTATTTTGCCGTTAAGTCTGTGTTGAAGGTTAACGTTCTTGTTTTCTTTCCTTCTCTTCCCTTATGTCTGCTTGGACATGACTGATGTTGGCATTTCCATCAAAGGTAAGCTTAAATATATTTCCATATTTGCACTACTTTTTTTTTTTTGCGCTGCAACCCAAACACATTTACTTTGTGGTCATGGTAAATGGCCAGCTGATTGCTTCCCAGTAGAACTTGAATAGAAGTACTGACTGTTTACTTGCAAAATATATACGATTTTGTCCATCGTGAGTTTATTCATATAACGAGTTAATGATTAGGCTTATTAAAACCCTAATTAGATACGTGTCATGTGACTAGGAATAAAAGATGGACTTACGCACCATAATGTCGCCCAGTGGTTAGTGAAGGCCTAATTTGAAGCCTTGAGCTGAGCGACTTGGCTGAACTGGGGGTGATTAAGGAATACAAACAACATGTTTACATGGTAACGACTTGCCAATCACAAGGTAACCCCGCCTTCAAGTATACATACATATATTTAATCTCCTTCTCGACTCCAATGGTAATCATAGTTTACCAAATGAACAACATGAGGAATTCGGTAGGAGATGAAGCCGGTGTTAAAGACAAGACCAGTGTTTATTGAGGCCATAGATAACAGGAAGTGATAGATGGGTTTTCCCTTAAGCCTGGATTATACTCTCATACTGACACGGACAGCTGCAGATCTGACGGTTGAGTAGTCATTCCTGTTTTCCTTCTTTGAAGTTGGATAAAACACATTTATGCAAATTGATATTTAATTTTTTTTTTCTTTTTTTGTAAGAAGGTTAAGTAAACACTCAAAGATTTAAATTTTCTGGCACATATTTCATGGTTCAGGCATCACAGGTTTAAGACCTGAAAGCTGTACATCTTATGTATACAGTCTGTTGATTTTAGGCAGTGTTACTGGACTTACAGAGTTGATGTTGACTAAAGAAAACTGGATTTAAAAAACAAAACAATAACTAATCTCAGGGTGACTCAGTGGTTAGGAGTGCATAAAACATGAGTGCCAGTGCCCGGAGCAGTAAGTCCTCAGCTGGACGCCCTGCGTGTTGTTCTTTTATTCTCTTCCCTCATATTTCCTGACTCTTGCCATTTTACCGTCCATAAAGGGTAAGAAAATGCCTAAAAATGTAGCAAGTAAAAAAAATTATAAATAAATAAAATCTCAAACATTTACTTTATAAAAAATAATGAAAAAAAGATATAGCTCTGCAAATGACTGAACCCAGGAGGTTTATATGCCAAAATATTCTCAACTGGGAAAATAAGATGACACAATAACAAGTCACTTGTCATTGTGAAACAAAGCAATTACAGACATGAGAGGCAGCAACATTTTATATGCAAATGAAGCATCTGTATTTCTGCTAGGGGTGAATCTGTCCTTGGATTTGATTCTGGGCTTTCTGAAGACACTTTCTGAAAGTCTTTTCCATCTGTGATCTTCCCTTCAACTAACTCAAATTATTGTTTGTGTGTCTTTGCTCAGAAGTTGTTGATTTGTCATTCATCAGTTAGCACCTCTGCTAATAAGACTTCTTACAAGTCTTATTTCAAGCATTTTTGTTTTTTTGCCAGTATCAAAGTTGCAGCTACATGTCTAATCATTAAAAAGAGCTGTTTTTCCTTTGCACTGTGAAGTGTAGCTTAACTCTTTCTGCCTTGGATGTGATTTCTGTCATATTTAAGACCTGCTTCCAGAACAAAAAGACTAAATGTGGATGTGAAGTTGGTGAGGGTGATCTCTGCCTATACCGTTTACCAGGGCTATCCTTAGGAAAACCCAGAACCTGTTCTAATCCCCAATAACCATTAGGAAAAAGTTTGCAACCTGTTTTTATGATTAAGTCAGGAAAACCACCCATCCTTTCTCTTCCGCGTATCCTCATCAGTGTCCTGACTGGGAGCCCATCCCAGCTATCATAGGGCAAGAGGCGGGGTACACCGTGGGTAACACAGAAAGACAGACAACCATTCGCGTTCACACCTATGGCCAATTTAGAATGGCCAGTTAACCTAACCACACTAATTGCATGTGTTTTGGTCAGGAAAACCATTCAAACCTATGTTACACATGGACAGGGCATTTTTTCTCTTTCATGATGTCAGACTGTAGCTGTTAAAAAGGGGGCAGGATACACTTAGGTGGCCATTAATATATCGGGGCAGTTTGCCCAGCACGGTCTGTATGTGGAGAAATTCAAAACTCCACTATAGTACAAACTGTCTCCTCTGTAAAAGGAAATGAAAACAGACTAAAGAGGCCAAGGAAACAAAATGATCCAAAAGCACTGATGTGGCAACGATTATGGGATAGCAGTTTGATCGTGGTCTCCCAGGCAGTCAGGAGAACGCAGACAGGAAGCGGCATTGTCCAATCGCGCTTAAAGACGAGACGAGCTCTGACAGAAAGACAAGGGAGGGCTCCGGCTTCTCACACAGGTAATTGGCTGTCGGCACGGGAGACAGCACAGCGTGACACCAGATTCTTTATTCCTCTCACACACAAACTCTCTCCCTTCCTCTTCCTCCTCTCTTCCGCCCTTCTTCACCTTTGAGAGAAGTGCCTATAACAACAGCTGCTGCCCCGCACCCAGTTAGTATTCACACACAGCCAAGCAGGCCAATTAGGGGCCTTATAGCATATAATTGCGTGTCTGCAACTTACTCCAGTGTGTGTGTGTGTGTGTCTCTCTGAAGGTGTCATTTCGTTAAGTCTCAGGGGGTCGCGCCACCTCCTGCGGCGAGGTGTCTCTCCCCAGAGTGTGAGTGACAGTACACTCGGAGGGAGGCCATTGTGGCAGTCAGGCCTGACTGGTTTCTAATGCTGTTTACATTTAGGGCAAGAAGAAACCAGTATGTTATCTTTGTGTGTGTGTGTGTGTGTCTGCGTAAATGTGTGTGTGTCACACACATTCCATAAGTGGTGGGAAAGTTAACTTTTATGTTTTAAGTTAATGGGCTTGAGGGGCTGATTCTTTATTTTCATAAAAATAAATGTAAAAACCAATAAAATGCTCTATGCTGACCTCGATGGCTTCCAACATTATATATTTCAGAAACTTCCCACATTATATATTTCAGCAGCTCTAATTCCCTCGTTTTCGTGTCGTGCAGTGGGATTTGTGACCCCTCGCCAAAGCAAATACTGTCTCTTTATTATACAGGAAATGCTATAAAGAGGAATGCTTCCGGTACTCAGGAGGAAAACACGTCTCTCCATTATGAGAGGAGAGAGAGCGGTGGATTAGATGTCTTGTCGGAGACATTAGACTACAGGGCCTCCCTCACATATTATTAGGATATTCTTACTTAAGTAAAGTGGCTGCATAAACCATTAGATATCTAAATTAAGCTCAGCACAAATCCTTCGCTAATACCATTAAAAGCGGGCACTAATGCTTTTAGATTCGGCGCTCTCGCATATTTCACGTTAACTGCATAAATTTTTCAACTGAGTAAAACGCAGGACACCGATTACTGTGTGGGAATTTAATTCTGCCCCTAAAAGCATCAACTGATAGCTGGCAGCGACAGGCAAGGTTTTAAAAGTCGAATAAAAATGTGATCTTGTAGAAAAGAGGCATTTAGATGCTTTAGACTATGATTCTGTTTCTAGTGTAAATGTAATAAGATTTAAAGGAATAGTTTCTAAACACGCTACAGTTTTCGACTGCTGTTTTGTAGCAATGCTTCTGGATAGATAAACATTGTGTCTCACAAACACAACATCTCAATCATCCTGTGATAAATGGGAGCTCCCACCCTCCATATATATATGTGCTTTATGTAAATTGCTTGCGTGGGTGCTGAAATATTATGTTTCAGAGATGTGAAAGAAAGGAGAGAGGTCTCGTTGAAGAAATGGATTGATATCAAGCCAGAGGTGGCTCGTGGTGTGCTGTGAGGTCAACGTGTTTGTTTACCACTTACATCTGTGTGAAACCGTCCGTCCTGTTATCTCTGCTAGACTACTTTCCGATTTGGAAAATGAAAAAGCAAGCGTGATGTATTTATAGCGAGTGACTCAGATGATTTTTCTTCACTCTCGTCTGAAAATGGAGTCGTGAATCCCTGGTGAGGCTGGAAGGAACTGGCGTTGGCCGGTCGGGCTCTCGCTCTTTAACTCCACACACTGGTATCCTCATCAGACTTGAGCCTTGAGGAGAAACTGTACATCTAGCTGAGAGCACGCTGTCCATTTGATCCCCGGGGAACTACCCTGAATCATCCCTGAAAACCGCCGGCGTCCTAGCCACGACCCAACAGGCAGAATGGAAAAGCTTAAAGGCAAACACTTCCATTTTTGTTATGTCTGTTTCTCTTGAGGTCGATTCATCCTTCTCGCTCTCTCTCCAGAGCTTTGGCTCCCTCTCTTCCTGTCTCGATCAATCTTTTTTTTTCTGCCAGTGTCAGTACACTCACTCAACATTAACATTTGTAGAACAGATGTAGCGATGGATGCCAGCTGCAGTTCCCAATTCTGCTCCAAGGGCTTCTTAAGGGAGTCCTGTACCTCTGCAGCAGACAGATGGAAACCATGTCTGTTGTCTGTAGCGCTTTTTAAGGTCTCTCAGTTTGCTGATAGCTTTCTTTTTCTGAAGTGTGTGTGAATCTTGCTGACTTAATGGAGCCTTTTAAGCTGTTTGAGCTAAGAGGTCGTACGTTGGTCCACTCGGCTCCCTCGTCTGAGGCCCTTTGTGTCTTTGTGTTGGCACTTATCGGTCATGCTTATCCCAAAGGAAGTCTGACTTCCTGTCATATCTTAGATCTTTGCTTAAAGATCGCCGTGTCTAGATGCCTATCAACAGGTGCGCTACCTGGACAAACACTGCACACAGCCGCGACGCCGAGAGATTAAACATTTCATTTCCTATCCCCGGACCCTTAATCTGCAGTGCTTACGAGGCAGTGAGCCGAAAGTAATCTGGTTTTGGTTGATACACAGTTCCTTATTTTTTTGCGTGCCAGCAGTGGGAACACAGAGCTGTTCTTTTTTTCCTTAACACAGAGGTGTGAAGGGCGAGTGCTGAGCTGTTGAGTTGTTCGCTGAAATAACATAATCACCTGAACTGTGTTCAGCTCAACCTGAGTGGGAGGAAACATGACAAGTGGCTTGTGTTGCCAAGTAACACACTCAGTTAGTGGTTGTGTGACGGTCCATACTAATGGTGGCTGTAAGTGTTTGAATAAAGCTACCATGCTGGGAGACGAGACATCTAGCACGCTCGTATCCAGGATTTGCTGTATTTTGGGAAAATTGCAGTCATTTATTCTTCGGTTTGATTCGCGCGCGCTCTCCTCGGTGTTTACATCATGAGCTGTTGTTATCCCTCATCAGTATGTATTCTGGCGCCACAGGCAGCACACACCTGAGTGTCTGTTAATGATTTCAACTAAATGGTACATAGATTACACAAAGGCCTGCTACACTGGATATTCATTCAAACTGTCTGGCAGTGAAGGATGCATGAACCGTTTGTGACCGATTCCCTTTTCCTCTCTTATTTGCGTTCGTTACTCACATTTCTTCTGCCATCTGTATTGAAATGCTCTCTATGCAAATGAAAACGTTGACATTGCCTTTAAATTCAAAGTGAGCCTTGCAGGGGGTCTGCCGCATCCTGCCCATTCTTCTGTTATTCAAATAATCAGAGTCATTGCAAATGTCACGACCCCCCTGTGGCTCCTGCAAAGTCGTCACTGGAGATTTGAAAGTGGCGCTTATAGCTCGGTGTCCTTTAGAGGCACTGTATAGCAAACAAAAAGAGCCTCTCTGACTGTTTTTCTTAAACTCGCTGAATGCAAAGATGTGCACTGGTGATGCATTCAGTCTCGCATAACTTATTATGTGATTGTTCTTTGAAGGTAGATAAAAATCTGCTCCCTTGTCCCAATCATTTCTGAATTCTTTTGTGTCTGTGTTTTAGAATAAACTACAATTTGAATTGTTAAAAAAAACAACTGAATGTTTGCACCAGCCATGCAGTTGAGTACTGATGAACTGCTGATGTATTTTCTTTAGCACAGCAACTCATGAACAAATAAAATCTACAAATGCTCTCTAAGCCACAGTTGTAATGGATTCTGTGACCAGGTGTGATCTGCAGTAAAATGACATTTGCATCCAGACTTAAGATAGCCTCACCGTGTGTGTAGAAGACAATGAGTCTGAGCAGGCTGTAAAAAGCCAAAATTTAGTGCAGAAATGTTTTTTTCTAACCCCCCCTGCACTCCTCCTCTTCATGGCTGTGCAAGCAGACCGCCTGCCGGTTTCCAAACATGATGTCACAGAGTGGCTTGCTTAATTAAAAGATTATACAACCTAATTATTATAATTTAGGCTGCAGATGCATGAAGAACACTGGGATCAATGCTGGAACAAGACACTCACGAGCTCTTTGCGACTCGTAATGGGATGCTTTTGATGTCAGATTTTATTAAGATGACACACGTTCTCATTAAGTGTACCATTAGTTCCTTGTGTACTGTGTGCGCTTTTAGCTTGTCTTCTTTTCTCTCTGTCCCGGTTGCGTGGTTTCAATTAGTGAGGCAGAGGAAGGTTTTTCACCGTGTTGTTTTGTTGTTACTGCTTAAGCATAACTACGTTAGTTGTTGTTGTATTACAGCAATCTGCTGTTATGGGGTGTTTTTGAGATTTTTGAAATTGTTAGTTTGAAAAAATTACATTAAGTTGAGATTAAGGTGCATTTAAGGTGTTGGATTTGTAGAAATACTTCTGGGATCTCTGTTGAAAATAACGCAAAAGCATCTTTGCGCACGGTTAGAGACTACACATCTTCCATTAAAACTTCCTGCTCTAGTGTTTGCTGAGTCAACATATTTCTAAAAAAGCACATTCTCGCACCTATGTGGTCCAAAGTCACAGAGACTTTTCTTACAGCACGAGAAACATCAGTTACTGTACTTACAGTAGACGTCTGTCCAGGAAGGTTGTGACTAATTAATTTGTGGTGACTGCACTAATCTCGCTCTGCAGCACCAGCCAAGCTCTGCCAGGAAACCTACACCACAGAAGCTGACTGGTGCTGGAAACAGCCTAGTTGCCAGGTTTGTTTGATTCCCTCCTGCCAGCATCAACATCTGTGGTGTGTGTGTGTGAAAGTAAAGACAGGAAGATCCAGAGAAGCCCACGGGCCACCCATGTCCTAAATCTGTTTTTGTGAATGAAATAACAAAGGTAGACACACACTGTGCCCATCTTTCCTTTCTCTGCTTCACTCAGGCATGTGAGTCCACGTGCTTGGACCAAAAAACCAATGAGGATAATGCAGATACCCTTTTTCCAGAAGTATCCAGGAAGCTTTTAAAATACAGTTCTGAAGGCAAATGTACTGTAATAGTGTGATGGAGAGAGACAGCAAAACAAAACGGGAGAGAAACTGAGGTTTAATGGAGTACTTATTGTCCTCTGGAGCCTCATTGAGCGACTGGAAGAATTGGACTCTTAAAAGTGGGCATGCTCAGTCATCCATCTATCATTTAGAAGTCCTTCATCGCGTCTCTGCAGCTTGTCTCATTAGATCATGAAACTGAGACTGCCCTGACAGAAGAATCTAATTTCAAACCTCTTTTTTTTTTTTTTTTTTTTTTTTTTTTTTTTTTTATTTTTTTTGATTTTTTTTTTGCCTTTT
>VOQK01019498.1:9353-20447 GCA_015052645.1 Benitochromis conjunctus
TGCTTGTTGCACATGTTGTCACAATTGTTGATATTGCACATTGCTAGTTGCTGTTACTGGGTGACGATTGTGGCAAACCACTCGTTCAAAGATGGCTAATATACCGAAGAGTGACCCCTGGCAGCGATAGTGTGCCTTTCATCTGTTGCAGGCTACCAAACTGTGCGCAGTAAGAGTATTACAATACCACTTCAGGTAGGAAAAAAAATCAAAATACCATCTGTCAGGCAGGGACTTAAAAACTTGCCAAGATAAATGTCTGTGGTCTTGCTAAAAAGAGTGGAGAGTGCGGTGTTTCATAGGCTCTGAGAGGGCTTTATAATTTGGTGCTCATAGTGCAAATGGGAACCGTGTGTTGTTTGGAAAACACAGGGAATGAAAAGGTCTTTTTGTTACTACAGTGAGACTAAAATGTCTTACTACTGAAGCAGAGCAGTGGCAGTTCTATGCAGTGGTTTATCAAGAGGTTGTAATAACTCTTTTTTTAACACTGATGATTAATATTGACCGAAAAAACGTTGTGTTTATGGAAACACTGCTTATCAAGACTTATCGCTTTGTTCTGCAGTTAAGGACAGATTTTTTTCTAGCTGTTGCTTTGTCTGTGATGTTTATGTGATAAATATTAACATGTCTAACATTTTTGTCCAGTTCTTTCTGTTTGTGTCACTTGCAAAACAAACAGAAGTGAACTTCTTTAGTTAGGTGGGATCGTTAGATAGGATCTGTATGCAACACAGATTTTAATATACATGACTATGAAACCATAAACCTGCGCCATGGCCTGTAGAAACTGATGTCGCTGATGGATTGCTTTCTCTTTTTCCTTCTTTCTAGGTTCATACAAAGTTTCACTGTCGGCAAGCCCACACCCCAGGATCGGACACGTCGTGCCTCAGCTTTTCTTATGATGGCACGATGCTTGCTTCACGTGGAGGTAAAAAAAAAAGAACATTAAATAAAGTTTTTAAAAAAGCCTTAGCATTATCTGCCAAAACAAACAAAAAAAACACAATTTGAAGTTCTGGGCATCAGTACCCAAGCTCAGAGTGTCCACTTTAAGGTCAAAGGTCACTGATGGAAAGCGGTGGCTTTTCAGTGTGAGTATACAAATAAACATGGATCATTAACAGCAACACCCTGCAGACTTAGCTTGATCTGTATTTTGGCAAAGAGACGTCTAGGACAAAAGTAAACTGGAATGACTCTGCATCAGAGACCTTGCCTTCACATTATTCTGTAATGTAAATGAAAAATAACTCATACAGACTTGTTCTATGTTAAGGAAGATGCGCTGCATTATAGTAAAGTAAATAACCTTCAAGAAAGTATTGTCTGTGGTGACTTATAATTTACAGTTTGCCTTTTGTCCCCAACTGTTATGTTTCCCCCCCAGGCGATGACACTCTCAAGATGTGGGATATACGCAACTTCAGGAAGCCAGTGAATGGAGTTAGCGGTCTGACCAACTACTTTTCCATGTGAGATTTTTAACTGTCATCTTAATTATGATCTGCCTGTTTGTTGCTGTAAGTGCTTACATATGGATTATTACCCGATGATGCATGTCTGTAACTTTCCCTGTTAGGACTGACTGCTGTTTTAGCCCAGATGACAAGCTTCTGGTGACGGGGACGTCGGTGAAGAAAGATGAAGGAAATGGGAAGCTGGTTTTCTTTGACCGCATTTCATTTCAGAGGGTCTACGAAATAGATGTCACCAACGCAGTAAGTTCTGCCTCAAATCCCCAACAACCACAGCAACAAGATGTTTTCCAGCTCGTTGATATGATATGTTAGTTACAAACAAAACAGTGACCTTGAACACATAACGAGCAGTGGAAAAGATGATGAATACACAATGACACATAATGAAATCAATATGACAGTCATTCCTTCTCAACATAAGTGGTTTGTGCTCAAGCAAAACTGAAGCATTTAAAATGTTTTGAAAACACAACAGCAGTAGTCTAAGGACTCATTTAAAGATCTGTTTCACCCAATGCATTCCACTGTTTTTTTTTTTAATGATTTCTAGCTATTGAGCTCGAAATGTGCGTTGCAGAATCTGAGCTAAACTCAATAAACAAGTCTACAAAACTGACTTAAATTATCATTTGAGTTAAAGAATGACTTTCTGCAGATAGAGAAATGTGGGTTTGGTTTTTTGTGCTTTTTCTCTACCTAATAAGTAGCACAGTTGTCTGGCAGTGACTAGACATTTTCCTCTGTAAATCACTGTGTGTGATCTGTCATCTGTAAACAAAGTATAACACAGCACCATTGAGGTAAAAAAAAAAAAAAAATCAGAGCTCTATGAGCTGAGTTTTAAAGGAGAGTAAAGGCAAGTTAAAGGTAAAAGTGGGGTAATGTGACCTTTCCTTACTGCAGTATTCCCACAAACTGTTGGCAGGACAGCTTTTGACACTTTTATGTGCACTGCCTTTGAGTTACACTTGAAATTTAATTATCTAAAAACACAATCCGCGCATCCCATTCCCACATACAGAGTACTCTGTCAGGCACATGAGCATACTCTGTACTTTTACACTAATCCCGCTTTCTCAGAAATCCATTTGCTGAGGGCAACCAGCCATAGGTGCTGAAATGATTTGCAGAGGTGCTTTCTACAGTAGGAACACTTTTTTTTTTTTTTTGCTATTTCCTGCTCCTCCGCCTCTTTCTCTCAATCTTCAAACCCTTTTCAGCAGATTTAATGGTGTCTATCTATAGACGTAACATTGGTTCCTGACTGAAACTAATGCTTTCTAACTCGGTTTCCCCCGGCTAAGGCATGCTCCTTTCACATAGGCCACTGAATGAACATGTTCGAGAGTAGGGGGAAAAGAAAAGACTGTGTGTGCGTGCGTGCGTGTCTCCTCCAACTCTGCCAGCCAGCTGCTGTTATCTTGCAAAACTTGGCACAGCATTCACACTAAGTGCACACCCCACTGCTCAGCTGCACTAACTGAGGGGAGTGGGAAAATGGTCAGTTTTTTTAAAATTAAAGCTGAAATTAAACATTCACTGGATTCTGCTCCTGTTTTATAATTGCATTTTAGCTGTCTTACTAAATAAAATGACTGAGTTTAAATCTAAGCTTTTAGGTGTACATACACTTAGTAACTTTTGTCATATTGTTGTCAACACAAAATGAATTCTCTGATTTCTCTGTTGGTTACTATGTTGCCAAAATAGAAGAACAGCTTGTTTTAATGTATGTATACCCCCTCACTGTCAACTGATTGACACACCAATACCATGAAGTGTATATACCAAGAAACCAAGTTTTCCATTATTGTTTATGAGATAGTTTCTCAAATTCAAAACCACATTTCCTCTCTGTGTGAGTGAGTGGTCTTGCTTTTCTTTTTTAAAGTCCTCTGCTCTCTGGATAGCCAGAGCTTCTGATTGGTGACAGTTAGAAGACGACACTCCACAAACCTGACAGGACTAAACACTGAGCGCCACTGAGTACACTTGACCTCTGAGTGTGTAATGATAATGCTGTCACTCAGAAACAGTTGGTGGCATTATTAATCTGCATACACCATAACCCACATATTTGTTGTGTGGCTATGTGTAGGTCTCAGTCATTCGGACAACGCAGTTAAAGTTGTGTGTTTTATTTAAGTATTTGAAAAGCCTCACAAACACTTACACACTTGTGGCTGTAACATTTGCTCTCACTTTGGCTATAGGTAGCATTAAAACAAACGCTTTGGGTCAGAGAGTCTGTGTAGAACTTAACAACCCTCCTCCTTTGCATCACTCTGTGGACGTTTGTCTTCTCTTTCCCTTTACTGAAGAGGGTAAACATTTGGAAGTGATTTTTCCATTGGCCTTTCACTTGCTCCACCATCTGCCATTGAAAGAAACTCTGGAAGTGTCAGCTCAGTTTCACTTAAAGGACGGCAAAACGCCTCTTCCTGTCTTTTCACGCTGTGAGCCGTACAGAAATCCAGTAGATTTCCCACAAAATCCAGCCTAATGCCGCAGAAAAAAGATTTTAGATTAAGGAATGATGCAGGCTGCAAGTCGTCTTGGCACTGGTTTTATTTGTGTTAATTGTACTAAACTCCCAAAATTTACAACCCCATTTGCAAAATAGTTTGGACACACTGTGAAATGTAGATGAAAACAGAATGCGATGATACAATCCACCAAAGCCCTATTTTTAAACCGAATAAAGGCAGCATATCAAATAGTTGCCACATTTTATTACACTTTTTATTTTTATACCAGCTGCATGTCTCAAAAAAGTCTTAAATAAAACAAAATAAGAATGAAAGTTGTGTAATGCTAGAGCAATAAACAGCATTTAGTTAAAAGGGGCTCTGTTTTTATGAGTAAATCATTTTTCTGTGGGGTGGATGGATGTCACATTAGAAACATGGCATGGCTTTGTAACAGAAGTCACTGCATGGGCTTGTGGGTGCTGTCTGTTTGTCACTGCCAAATTCTACCACACAGACAAAAACCTTATATGAACAAGACCCAGCAATCCTGTTGTCTTCTTTGGGTCTGACTACTTTGACTAATGTCGTTTCCCTCCAAAAGGAACTTAATCCTGATATGGATTCTGCCTCAAACTGATTTATTTGCTTTTATATGTCCTAAAACCCCTCAGTTTGTTGGTCCACGGGGACACAGAAATAAAGAAAGAAACAAAGAAATGTTGTGTTTAGGAATCATAAATTCTTCTAAAACATGATTTAAAAGCATGCTTGGTTGCAGGGGGAATGATTAATAGATTGTGTCTAGCTTAGATCATTTTTTCCCTGTGTTGAGTTGATAAACTTCTTCATCCCACCCACTGACCAGCAACACATCAATTCAAGTATTAATCGGTCGCCCACACCTGTTCGCATCAGTACGTTAATCTGATTTTCTAAAGTAATTTTGATGTGTGAATTTGGTTTTGTGCAGCAGATCAGTTATCTCCAGCATGCACTCGGTGAACCTGATGAATGTGCTATTTACTATGTTTACATCAGCCGTCAGCTCTCGGATGGCTCCAGAATTTAAGTGCAGTCTTTATAAAGTGGCGTACCAAGCAGGCGAGTGAAAGGAAGGGCCACCAATCATTTCTAACTAAACAGTCTACATAACCCCAGACCTGGATTCTGGGGTGCGCTCAGGAGCAGAGGCTGTTTCAGGCTTGTTTGGTAAATATTTCAGACACGCTTAAGCTTATCTTAGTCCATCAGATGGGTCACAAACCAGGTGAGATCCTGTTTACTAAAAAAGCATCAAGCTTTTGGCTGGATTTCAAATGGAGGCATACTGAACCCTGCAGCTCTTATGTACTTTCTGTAAATCGCTGTTTGTGTGTGTGGGTACTTCTGTGTGCCGATTGTCATTTTATCTATATATGCACATTTGATCCTAACTACACATGTGCACCATAAATACTTTATATAATGAGATTTCCTGCTTTGGGAAAATGCATCTGAGGACATCTGTTGCATGGAATTTCTTTCTTCTGTTATGTCCCCACTGATGCTGTGTAGTAAATAATATTAATCATGTTTTGATATGTCATTCAAATCACAATTATAATTCACTTTATTCATGCAGTATTGGCCACATATTATTGACACTCCACAAGCAGAATGACAATGGCAAAGTGTAGACCTCCACCAATTCCAACGATACCTGAGATTATAAACACAGTGATGATGATGATTGGTTGGGCTTCTGCAAAATAGCCACCTGAGTTCATATATTAAGTTCCATCCATCCATTTCCTGCAACTTAGCTGGGGGCAACAGTCTAATACAGCCATCCAACTAGTAAAAACAGTGGTTGGTCACTGTGGCATGGCCAAAATTATTGTATCCTTGTGCTGTCTGTGTCAACTTCGTGAAAATCGCAAATATGTCTGTTGCAACTCTGTCGTCTACATTCACATTAAACTGAAATTCACACTGGCTATTTGCATTTAAAGTCCAGCCAGAACCTCACAAATTTAAATGGGAAATTCAGAAACTCCTCAATCAATGGTAATGTCCTTGCAGTTTAGTTGCAGAATGACATAGGCACCCGGCAACATTTTTATATGACCAGAATACAACCAGTTGATTTTAGTCCCTTATTGCAAAGAGACTCATCGCAGATTTGTTGAACTTATCAGCGCAGACTGCCCAAGTCTGCAATGTGCTGGCAGTCTGTGTTTACAAGTTATGCAGATCTTCACCAGTCTGTCTGAAAGTGATTGCTGTCAGTCCAAGTTGGACTGCATTTGTTTGGAAACAGGTTGCCTCCTGTCAGGTGCCCTGTGCAATCACCTTCAGTCGAAAGATTGAAGGTGCTGTAACATCACCCTCTGGGCAAGCACAGATTTCTTTCTCCTCCAGTCTGAAGAAGGATGCTGTCTTATCTCTGCTTTAGTGTTAGTGAGCCACAGTGTGGAGTATTGGCTGCTCTGCTTTACAGCTTTTCTAAATGACTAAACTCCTTTGCGTAATAAATAATGTGAGGCATAGTCTAGCATATTTGGGTAAAGATGGGAAAAATGAGAGATTTTGGTAGAAACTTTGCAAATTTTGTTGCAATATGGCAAGAATTAGACGTTACATGGTGCTTTGAATTCTGTTTGATCAGTGCCTCATTTCTGGAAATCGGGCACCTTTCAAAGTAAGATGCATAACTGCATCTCCAAACCTCCAGCGCTGAATAGTTGTACAGTGTTTAAAGTGCAGACACCAACATTTAATTTTCTTCTTTCCTTTAGCTACAAAAACAAAACCTCTGAAGTGAGCCGTTCTTCTTTTACAGCTCACTGAGAGTCAGCGGTTCTCTTTACCATACCTTTAAAGGGGACTTTTGACACTTACCTGTGTTTTCTCTTACCAAGTACATCTTGGAAGCGCTGAAAATCAGCGTAGAGTTCCAGTCAGGTAGTTTGTGCTATTTGTAGACTTCTTGGAGAGTAGCCCTCTCATTGTGTAGCAGAGTTGCTTAAACTAGCATTCTTCTCTCTTTTTCCCCTCGCTGTGTTCATTTAACCATTATAACGCAGTCTTTCAGAAGCGGTGCACATTTGGATCCACTCACCAGCAGTCAAGCAAGAACTACAACTGACTGTTATGTCTCATTAGTGCCTTATTTCATAATCGGCATATATATTGGCCAAGTAGCTGTTGTTATATTTATCCACAGTCAGTCTTCGTTATTTTAATCTGATGGAACGTAGAAGCATGTTACTGAAGAACTGACTGATTAAAGTTTCCTCTCTCATAATGTGATGTAATTTTGCGGACATGAAGTGTAAACAGGGGTTCCTGGAGTATAAACATGCTTCTCTGAATATCTGGAAAGCAGTCTGGACTGGACTGAGCTGTGCTTGGCTGTGGACCTTTCAGTGGGTGCAGCTGGGATTGGCTCCGCTGACCTAGGTCATTTTAGGCTGCTCGTGTTTTTATGTTAGATTTGTTCCACTGTTAACACAGTTATTTTCAGGGGTATCAACAGGCTTGCTTGTTTGTGTGGGTTTTTTTTTTTTAATTGACTAGGTAGCTGTTCTGGCTCCTTTGTCACTCTACCTGTTACATTGACTTTTCTGAGCGCATGCTTTGACAGGACCTGTGAAGTGTAACAGAATGCCTGCATTTCTCTGCACGACTGTCTTTTGTTGCTTTAGCAACTTTGATAGTCCAATTAATTACACATTTAAACTGAAACAAATCCACAGTTTGTGAAATTATAATCCATGCACGCTGGTATGTGTTGGGACACGTATCTACCCCAGACCACATAGTTTCACAGTTTTTGAGCCTGCATAAAATAAAGTGCTGGATGAGTGTGTGTGAGACTAGGTGGACGAGCCAGTGTATGCATTGCACATGCATTTGTATTTATATGTTATTTATTGGAAATATTAATTCAAATTATGCATCTGCCGTTGTAGCGAAAGAATATGTGAGTCGTGTGCTCGGCACGTTCTGCTTCAAGCATTTTTCTAGATCTTTCAATTAATTACAGCTGGCTCATCTGCTTGAGCAGATTAACCCTCGTCTGTCTCATGAGTGTCGCACCACTGAGCTACTGGCTCGATGGTGCAAATATGTATGAGGCGTGAGTAAAACAAAGCCTGGTTGTGTGATTTTAATTGACCGAAAGCAGATAGTCTTAATTATGTGCTTCGAAAATGGCTCAACGTAAAGTCATTTTATTGTTTCATGCTGTGAAAGAATATCTTGGTTTGTAGAACACTGGTAGAATCTTCAAAGTTTTCATATTAAATAACTAGGCGTGTGTTTTCCTCTATGTACAAGTACTCCTCTGTCTGTCCTTTTGTGTGCATGTATGTGTTGGATGATCACATGTGTGCTATTGAGACGCCTTCCTCTGGTATCCTGGTGGGAAGCTGAACAGCTGGGCGTTAAGCAGCTTTCACTCTCACAGAATCCCAGGACATCCCAGTCATAGTCCTACCTACCCCCCATCCAACGCTACTGTCCCAGACCCCATCAGATTGCCTTCTCTGTTCCATATAAAGACTTACCAAATGTCTCTACAACTACAGGACATACAGACCACAAGCTTATCCACAGATAAAGCGTGTGTTAACAATAGCCCAGAATTAACCACTGAAGGCTGTGATGATCTAATAATGTATGCAAAGAAAGCGGGGACAACTGCAGGGGGTTTCGAGTTCTCTGCTGTAACTTGCATATCACGAAATGAACAGAGTCTTTGTTATCATGATTACATTTCTTACTCTGCCCCTGTTTTGTCTGTATTTTTCTTTCTCTCTCTCAGACACACACACACACACAGACACAACCAAACCTCTGGATAAATGTGGTCACATTTGCGTATTGGCACTGGGCCATCTGTCACACACAGACTGAGGGATCCAGCCCTCATCCCAACAACCAAATATAGTCAACTAGAGCAGCAGAGCACGCTGGGACTGATCCCCTCTGTATCACAACCAGCTTGGGTCACACACACTCACAATACTCAGGACAATAAAATAGGATTGTTACCTTTGTTAGCTGAGGAGCAAAAATGTGCCTGGAAATCTGGCACACAAAATGACGCAGACCTGTGTTTTAAAGTATAACCTCCTCACACATACAACCTTGGGTTACGGTAGAAAAGCACTTAAGTGAATTATTTTGTTTTTGTCTCTTTTTGCTTGTATTTCAGAGCGTAGTCCGCTGCCTGTGGCATCCAAAACTTAACCAGATAATGGTGGGAACTGGAAACGGGCTGGTTAAGGTGTATTATGACCCCGTCAAAAGTCACAGGTATGTTCGGTTTAGACTTTTTACAGATAAATCTCTCACTTTTCCCTTATCTGAAGTATGCTGTGAAATTCTCAGATGAGACTTATTTAAATCACAAGTAATTCTGATATTTTTGACCATAAATCTGGAGCGCACAGGATCATAAACTTGTTGTATGAAATATTTTTAAATGCCACTATTTATAATTCTTTCCAGAGGGGCTAAGCTGTGCGTAGTGAAGAGTAAGCGCAAAGAGAAACACGCAGAGGCTCTTACGCAAGACTACATCATCACACGTAAGTTTTTCTACACACAAGTGTAGAAACTTTATCCAAATAATAATGTGTGCGTTATTCATTTCCTGCTCCTTCACCATCCATCCATCCATCCATCCACCCATCCACCCAACCATCCACCCCAGATTTAGATATGAAGACTGTGGAGGCCATTTGAGTGCAGTGAACTCAGATGTTCAAGAAACAATCTGAGCTGATTTTAAGGTTTGTGACACCTGCAGGTGGGTTATCCTGCTGGAAGCAGGCAGCAGATGAGGGGTACACTGTGGTTGTAAAAGGATAAACATGGTCAGCATGGCTGCATTTAAACGACGCACAATCGTGACTAAGTGACCTAAAATTTCCCAAAGAAATATCCCCCATACCATTATACCACCACCAGCCTGAACCTTTGATACCAGGCAGGGTGGACCCGTGCTTTCTTGTTGGTTAAATCAAATTCTGAGTCGGCTATCTGAATTTCAGAGCAGAAATTAAGACTCATCAGACCAGGCAACATTTTTCCAATACCAATTGTGATGAGCCTGTGTGTATTGTGGCCCCGGTTTCCTAGCTGACAGGAGTGGCTCACACTGTGGTCTTGTACTGCTTCAAGGTTCGATTGTGTGTTCAGGGATGCTCTTCTGCGTACCTCGGTTGTAAGAAGTGCTTATTGGAGTTATTGTTTCCTTCCTTTTTGGGGGTGTAGCTCAGGTGGCGGTAGAGCAGGTCACCTACTAACTGGAAGGTTGGTGGTTCGATCCCAGTATGCTGCTCCAGTCTGCATGCCGAGTATCCTTGGGCAAGATCTCTGACGCATCGGAGTATGAATGTGTGTGGATGTTAGTTAGGAAGAAAAATGTGCTTGTGTGAACAAGTTGTGTAAAGTGCTTTGAGTGCTCAAGACAGAGTAAAAAAGCAGAATATAAGAACCAGTCCATTTACCTTTCACTTCCTATCAGCTTGAAGTGTCCTGGCCAGTCTCCTTCCACCTCTGACATCAATAAGGCTTTTTCACCCAGAGAACTGAGCCCCACTCAGTTTTTTTCAGACCATTATCTGTAAACCCTAGAAAGGTTAGTGTGAAAGAATTATAGTAGAGCAGTAGTTTCTTAAATACTGAGATATTTGTGTTAATGAGCAGTTGAGGAGATGTAAGTAGCGAAGTGGCCGGTGAGTTTATACCTCTTTTATCTTGTCAACCTTGAGTCACAGACTATCTGCTAATCTGCTTCATACAGTAAGGCAGTGGGATTTAAACAGGACAAAAGAAGTATCACCAAAACAATGCCAACCATCTTCCAAATGCGACGTGACAAGCAGAGCATGTTTCTTTTCAGACAGAGAAAACTAAAATGCCAGTCCTGGTTTACATCCTACATCCGCTCTGGCTTCTCTTTCTGTCTCTCTCTCTCTCTCAGACACACACGCACACACAAATATTCAGACACGCTTTATCTCATGACGGGAGGAGGCTTTGTGAGGAATTAGTGAGTGTTCAGGGTGTTCATTAGCAGATGGAGTTGGGTGTGGAGTATTGAATATAAAGCTGGAGGGGCACTGTGCCACGCAATGGCCATG
>VOQK01019498.1:23540-37347 GCA_015052645.1 Benitochromis conjunctus
TCAAATCCAGCCAACTGCATACGAATGCTGCAGCAAAGAGCCGAGCTTGTATGCACTGCTTTGTGGAGCCACTAAAAATTAAATATGTGACAACCCGATAATTGAAGAAAGCGTATGTTTCCATTATGTTTTAAAGTATTAAGAGAGTCACATCTATATTTTTAAACAGCCAACTGGAACACCCCCTCGCTTAAAGCCTCACATCACAAGCTAGATTTTCTTAAACCTGAAAACAAAGCTAAGCGGAGGTTTGGAAGTCTAGTTTCCTCCCAGATCACATGAACTGAAGTATCGTGAAAGGTTACACTGTCAGTTTTGTCCACTGATGCCAAAAAATTGATGACCTAACCCACAAATTTCATCCCTTTTCAACATTTCATGTTGTACTATAGATTAATATGTACTACACAAATATGAGTAAATGAATCTCACACGTCTGGGATGCCCCCGGTGATGCAGTGGGGAGTTGCCAAAGTCGAAAAATGTAAAATCCCAGTTTTCAGAGCTTGTGAGCTGATTAGCTAGTTAAGCAGTCTAATATCCACTGGTGAAAAAAAGCACACTTATCATAGCCTTACATCTGCTGTTTGTTTATTATGATAATGCCAGCTCATGTCCCTGTCTATTAAGGTAGGGCTACGTGAATGAGGCCCCGGTAACACGGGCCTAGAGAGCGGTCTGCAACCATCCGGGAACGATTGGCAGCAACCTCTTTGTGAATGTTTTGGTTGAGGTGGATTCCTGTGTTTCATGGACATGCTGACTTATCTAGAAAAACTCACTGGCAGTAACAGAGTGCAAGGTTGATTTGCTGCCTACTATTCAAAGTAACACTTTACTGATATTTAGGATTCGCCGAACTCTTAGAAGATGCACAGTTTCAGTAATTTACACGCAGTTTTGTATGTCTGTGAGTCTAATCCACTAACTGTGTGCACTGGCAGGCCGAGGAGGCAGAGTCGCAGCTCACGGTGGCACGTTGTCGTCATTCATTGTGAAGAACATCGCTTTAGATAAAACGGACGACAGTAACCCGCGAGAGGCCATCCTGCGTCATGCCAAGGAAGCGTCAGAGAACCCTTATTGGATTGCTCCAGCATACACACAGTAAGAGAAAAATGCATGAATAATTTATAGGCTGTGTCCATATGACGATTTCTGTCCTCCTCACCCACCCACCCCTCTCTCATTATCAGACAGTGTAAGATGAGTGTGTCTGCTTTTTGGTACTGTGAGGTGTCACACAGGTAGGTTTCTTCTTACCGGTGTGACACATAAATGTTTAAAAAGCTGTACTGTTTCACGCACTCAAAACTGCAGAGCAGAGAGCAACAGACAGTTTTAGATCACTATCAGGATCAGACAGCTATGTAAGCGTGGAACAAATCTGAGCCAAATCAAACAGTCTGTCTTTCAGACTGCAGGCAAACAAGCTCCAGTTAAATTTAGTGTCCTGGTGATACACATTGTAGTAGGTAAATCAGATGAAGTGCGTTAGCCTGGCTGCTCAGACAGTGGGCTACTTTTCACCGTTACAGCTCTCTGTGGGTTTAAACACTCAGTTAATGCTAAGAGTTAATGCTAATGCAAAACTCAATAATATGCACACAACATAGCTCAGTGTAAATTAAAATGTTCTTGTTTTTGAAAGTAAAGCACATTTTGTTTAAAATAAAATGGGAATAATCAGAAACCTGACATTTAATGGAATTATGCCTCATAAAAGATATTTGTTTAGGAGAAAATCGACCTGGTCCCAACATTACCAGACATTCATGTGTTTTTTTTTCAATCTGATGATCACCTTCAAATAAACTTTTATTTTCATTCTTGTCAGGGTTTTTTTTGTTCTGAGAATTTTATTTATTTTCTGAGGTAAACTGCAAAAATAAATCCCAACTGTGTGTATTTATCTTCACACACCTGTGCAGTCTGGATGCTACTTAATAAAGCTGCCAGTCGACGAATCAAATTGTTGGCCATGATAAACTTGTCTTGTTGCTCAGTGGTGCACAACGACATGCTAGTGTCTTTTTTTTATGGCGGTCTGCGAAGATCGTTGTGCAGTTTTTGCATGAATGTTTCAGTTTTTTGGTCATTTTTTGTATGACTTTACCTTCATTTCTTAGAACACAGATGAAATTTAACTAAAACGTCACAAAGGCTGACTTTCCAGGGACTCAACGAGCCAAACTCATCACAGGTGTTTCTTTCTTTTTTTAAAATCACGTGCGCTGACACAATCAGTCATTTATCATAATCATAAACTCACAGAGACTCAGGTCAACAAATCACAGGAGTGACTTTTGCTAAATAGACTCTGCTTTAAAAGTCATTCAAAACATTTCAGGTTAGTTTAATGTTTTAGTGTTGTGAAACTTCTAATCTGGAAAGTTTCAGCCTACAGCCTAAATGTCAGTAAGCTTTGTTTATTCTATATACAATAAAACTTTACTCCGAAGCACTAAAAATGTAACTTTCTCCATTGCTTCTCATTTGCTCTGCTGATTTCCTTTGTTTGTACGGTTCATTGTTTTGCTCTGAAGAAGTTTAAAGAAGCAGTTAAATCATTTCTCTTTGTTAATCCCTTTAGGACCCAGCCGGAGCCCGTGTTTGCAGAGGAATCAGAGGACGAGGGCGACGACGACCAAGAGCCAGAATGGAAGAAACGCAAAATCTGAGAGACTTCAGTTCAGTTTGTACAGGACAGCTGACAGGGTGGGCAGTTGAGAATTACTGTTGAGAACTCTGCAAAGGAGCATCAATTATGTTGCTAAATTGTACAGCATCTGCCCTCCTGACAACGCTGTGAAGCCTTTATGTGTATTTATTTGCACTCTTCTGCGTTAAGGGGAAAACCATAAATCAGAAAGGATTTTACCATAAATATCATTTTCTTTAGGCTTATGTTCCTCTCACTGCAATTCATAAACTTCATAAACAGTGGAAAAACTTGGCTTTTTACGTCTGTTTAGATTGTATGTACTTTATTTTCATCGCTCCCATTGTCCTCTCACCCCACATCTCCAGCGTTTGCTAATGCCTCGTAAATCGGCTCCAGATTTTGCGGTCTAGAGCTGTTTATCATTACGAAGTCAGTTTGCCAATTTGTACAAAGTAAATTACTAAGAAGTACAAAAAAATCCATCCAAATTTACTTTGAGATGTTTTAAAGGCTTTAATGTTTCTAAAGATGTACTTTTTTGTGGGTTGCGATATATACAACTTTATCCAATCATCTGTTTATTTTAAGGGTTTTTTGGTTCTTTTTACACCCTCAATCCCATCTAACACCTTAATAAAAGACTTGCATCCAAATGTCAAATTGTATATTTTATCCAAAGTGAAATGGTATTAAGAGGCGATTAAAGGGAGATCTTTGCCAGATACCTTTTCTGTGCGGCTGTGGTTGCAAAATACACAGCACACGCAGCCTTATTCTTTAAAATAAAAAAAAAACAAGCCTGTTTTCACTGGCTACTTGCAAAAAACGGAATTGCAAGTACAACATGATGTAAACCATCGTTTTGTTGAAAAGGTCAATTTCAGCAGTATCCAACCACATGTTAAATGCAGTATATCCCACGTACACATTTCATTTACGACGCTGAGCTGAGAGTCTTTCTCAAACAGCTGTTCTCAAGGTGAATGATGAACTTCTACAGTCGGATTCCAGTAAATTATTTTCATCGTGTTTTATGGCGGTCCTGTTTCCCTGTGCATTCATACCTTTTTCTTCTCTTTAGCAATCCTTTGATTGACCTGGGTAGTATCAAATCCTTCAACTGACAGAGAAGAACCACAACATACAGAGTTAATGAAAGTCATGTTTGTGTTCTGTGTACTGTGCATCTCTCTGGAATGCATCGCCTGCCTGCAACGCACTGGTTTTCAAATGTATCTAGTTTGTAACAAGATTAGCTTGCATAATGACAAACAGGAGCCCTGCAATAGGCTCGTGACCTGTCCACGGTGTGCCCCGCCTCACAACCTATGGCACCTGGGATAGACTCCAGCCCCAACCCCTAACACCCTGAATTGGATAATAAAACGAATGAGTGGATGAGAAAAATGTACATTTTTTCCTCAGTAGTGTTATAATTTCTTGTCAATTAATACTATACCTTTTTCATCCCTATCTGGCTTTTGTCTCATCTTTTTTACCGAGCGGCTTAGAAAGGGGTATAAATGTAGAGCGATGTGTCCTAACTAAAATTATAAGAAGACAAATAAAATGTCTCTGTGTGTCCTGGCAAGCATCCTGTGGCCATGAAATGAAACTGAAGACAAAGACATACCAGAAGAAAAAATATGGATGGACTGAAACAGTGAGTGATGTATTTAAAAGCATCTAGAGAGGATACTGGCTTCATGGTGAGAGGCTGACGTCAAGCTCTTCAATAGCAGAGTCCTCAGCCAGCAGCGGGAGGTGGGGAGTGATTGCAGTTTGATTCAAGTGGGACGGTTGATCACTCCGTCACTGTGTGAAAAAGCGTCTGGCACGTGAAAACGAGAAGCTCTGTGTGGGCCTATAAAAGACTAAGCTCGCTCTCAAATTCAAACTTTTTTTTTTAAATTAAGGTACCATTAGTGAGTATCTGGGGCGATGAATCTCTATTTATATTCCTGGTCAATTCAAATATTTGACAGACCTCGTTTTCATTGGAGCATCTTTCTGCTTAAGCAATGAGACTGAAGACGACCTCTTTCCTGCACTTAGCGGTAAAGAGGTGGCCTTCAGGTTTGTTAAACAGCAACTAACCCCGCTATCCATTTAGGTTTAAATTAACCATGCCAAAGCACCATCAGCTATACATTGTGTGCAGTGTGCACACCTTGCATTTGTGTCATGACTCACTATCTGTACCTCTGCCACCTTTTACATTTACATATCGTCTTCACACAGTGGAAGCAGTCTCAAGCAACTTGATATACAGTCGGTGGCTCTTTACTGCTGGCTTTTGTTTACTGTATGACCCCCGGGCTCCCGTTCAAGAATTTAGAACAGAAGGGGGATGCCACACTGCGGAGGCCATCTCTCAAACCATCCTCGCATTTCCCCCCATTTAACCCAAATTTTTCATCCTCAATTTTGCTTGATGCCTGTGTAAACATTACCCTGCAAATTAGAACCATCTGGCACCGACGGATCGTTGTCGTACATGGCACAATACCAGGAGACGTTTTCATTTGATAGAAACAAGTTTAATTCTGTAAAAAGTTATAAAATGAATATTGTACAAAAATAAAGTTTGCCCAGAGCTTTGGTTCTGTAACACACAACAAGTGAGACGACATGACAGTTTTTTTGTTGTTGTTTTTTTTCTTTTCCACAGAGGTGATAACGGAGTGATAACAAATGTAGTCCTTTTCTTCTTAACACTGAGGATTTCTTCGCATCTTTACACTTTTGCATCAAAACCGGGGTACTAATCACCGGTGAGGCGAGTGGCCGCAGTTCACACTCTTTAATGTATGGTGTGGAAGAGTAGCGAGGCGCTTTTGAGGCTTCTGGGAAGCCTCCGCATTCCCATCTGGGAAGGCTTACGCACGAATCAGTTGTTAAAGGGGAAGATGATCCAACTGATGAGGTATGCTGTGATAAAAGCTAGACTTTTTTCCCTCTCTGTGTAGTATTTGGCCTAAATTCAACTTGATGCATTGGATTTGTTCTGTGTGGGGGGATTACACAGTAAAGCTGGCCTGCTTGCTGATGGGTGGGCACAGATACCTTGGTCCCTAATCCGTGTTAACATCAAGACCTACTCGAGGGCTCTCTTTGTTCCACTTAAAACTACCCCCTTAACAGGGCACACAAACACGCTTTTTAAAGAGTCTCCTTTCCTTAATGTATATTTCTTCCTAAACTTTGGGGACAAGTGGCTGGATGGGTTATTACACCTAAAAAGCACACTGAGCACACTGAGCCGACTAATCATTTGCTCAGTAATTCCAAAACACACTCCTTTGTTGAGTCCTTTGAGATACTCATATCAGTTGTGTGATGACAGCCACTACAGTAGCTAGATCTTCCTTAAACTGCCTTTGCCGGTGGGGATATTTGGTTAAGACTCATGTTAGAGGATCACTTTCAAATCCCCTTTGAGGACGAAAAAAAAGAAAAAGACCTGTCTGTCACAGCTCAGACAGAAACACGGCCAGCCCCGTGAACTTTTAAGCCTACTGGGACGGTTATCGCTGCAAAGCCTTTTGCTCAGATTTGGTGCGAGGCCAGGGCGAGGTTTCAGGTAACGCGCGCTGACAGGCAGAAATAGCAGCTTCTGTACTGCGTGACTCAAAGGATGGATCGTCAAAGGTACCTGCAGATCCTCGCGAGACCAAACCGCTCTCGTGTCGATTGCAGATTGAAATTAAAAGTTGTTATGGCTTATGGCCGGAGTGACGCCAAGTCTGTCCTGGATTGTTGATTTAAAAAAAAAAACACACACACACACACACACACTTTATAAACAAACAGCAGCAAAGAATTATTTGCTTCCGCGTAAACATAGAGTGTTCTTAAAGGATGCTTTGAATGGGAGGCTGTACCCAGGAGACGTTTCCTCCCTGTCTTAGTGTGGTCACATTAGCAATAATGAGGTGAACTACTCAAAATGCAACAATAGATAAGCTCTATTTTAGAAAAAAAGAAAAAATAAATAAATCTTCTATTGGTCCCCTCCTCTGCTTCTCTATCTTTCCTTATCGGCTAACGATGATCATTTGGATCTGCTTGAGAAAGCCTGGAATCTATGTGACATAAATAAGCATTACTGGGATCGTGGGAGTGTTTTAACAGGTCTGAGTCAGCTTGCATGGTTTTACTTGAGAAAATGCTCGACTTTGGCATTATCCAGGACAAACAAAGCTTTAAATAAATAAAAAAAAGACATTTTTTTTCCATAAAATGGATTGAAATAAATAACAATAAGTTAATTCCATCTTAATAAATATACCTCTGACACACGTATATACTATATGTATGCATGTATGCATATTTTATATATATATATATGTTGGGTTTTTGTAGATGTGTTGCACAAAAAAAACAGTCTTTGCTTAACTCCGATGGGGTTCCTTGGCTCTGAATGTAAATGCCAACATCCACACTGGAAGTTTTTCAATTGCAACTGAAGCTCGTCAAATCTCTGGATTCATCTACAGTCTAAAGAGCCAGCTGTGGAAAAAACTAAACAACTGATGTTTCTTCTACTCTCACCCTTTTTTAGACAGCACAGTTGGCAAATCTGAAAGTGTAACAGTATTTAATCTTCTGCAAACTGGTGCACACCTGATACATTTTGTTTTGCACGTGTCTGAACAGTCGAGTATCGGATAAACGCACAGTTTCCTTTTAAGCGGCTGTTCCAGTGTCTTTCAGGCGGTCTCAGTACACCTACCTGCTCCTCCTTTGATGACTACTGACAAAAACAACAACAAAAAAAAGGAGACAAACACTCCCATTTTGACCTTGTGTACACATGTCCCTCTCCAGCACGAGCTTGTAAAGGATATCCTTAGTCCGCCACATGCTGCTCATGTGACTTCTTTAAACACACCCACACTTCCGGGCAGAATGCTTCTTCAGCGTGTGATACACCACATTGTCGTCCAAAAAAGACAGGTCGTCGTCGAACGCGATCGGCCGGCAGCAGGTGCGAGAGGGTGTATCCTTGTCTAGCTTTTTGTTGTGCGTGAGGTTGTTCAGGATCTTGTCATAGTTGGTCTCTGCCTCAATACAGGGGCCGCTACAGTACCGGAAGATCAGCTCCTCTTTAGTCTGGTAGCCCAGCCCCAAATCCGTCACATTGAGGTGGACTTCCTTTAGCAAGCACCCCCGCGTCTGCACAGATATACTCTCCTTCTCCTTCCCTTTCTCACCTCGTCCTCTTTTGCCATTTCTACTCCCCCCTCGGCCCCTATTCCGCCTCCTGTCGCCGTGTCCTCTCCCCTCCTCTCTCGCGCCTCCTGTGTTTGCCGCTCCTCTCTTTCTCTGCTCCTTCTTTCCCCTGGAACCGCCGCTGGTTTCCGAAGATCTCCGGAGTCTGCCAATGGTAGCCTCGATAAAATCCATTATATCGTCAAACTGATCTGGATAGGGACCTCCAATGTCATCTGAAAGGTACAGAAGGGAGAGATCTGCTTATAAAGCTGCTTTTAAAATGCTCATATCCAGGCTCACACTGACACTAAACAGCTTTAGACATGTCAGCTCTACGATCATCAACAATATTGTAATTAATAATTTACTGTTTTGAAAGACTGCATGAGCAGATAAGATATAATTTGATAGATCGTTGTGGGAATAGGAACACATCAACCACAGTGATAGTACATGACATTTAAAACATTGCACAACTAACAAAAGGACACACACACACACATTTACTCTAAGTAAGACATTATCTTACTTACAATCTCATTTTTTAAATGAGACAGTCCAATCCAAACTTTGCCTGCTGGCACCTCCAAAAAGATGCTTGCCAAGAAACTGTTCAGGCATTAGCCCTAAATAGCAATAGACATAAGAAAATAGTATCTCTATTGCCATCTAACTATGTGCGGGAAGCACAATACGCTCATTTTCAAATATGTAATATGCATATGTGAAAAAATAATACAAAATCAGTTCGACAAACAATTGAATGTAGATCCCAAAAAGTTGATTGTGTTCATCTGGACGTAGCGTTTTCAGTGGGAGAAACGTTTCGTCACTCATCCAAGTGACTTCTTCAGTCTCAGCTGACTGCAGGTTTCCCAACCTTATAAACAGTACATTTGCATAATGACTGAACCTAGCACCACTGAAGGAACAATGGGCTGGCATGATCATTAATATGCAAATTCTCATGACCATTGATCAATAACCGCTAATCAAGGCCCACTGATTGAATCGAAAAATCAAATGTAGACTTTTTTTTTTTTTAGACAATGCACAGAAATACTGGAAAATGTGCTGCTCAGAAGCTCGAGAAGAAGACTAGTCTTGAGTGGAGGAATGCAGAGCAGTCCAGTCCAGAGCAGTTCAGATGTAGGTTTACAGGTGCCCTGTTTTAACCTCTTCCATGATGGCTGCTGTGTGATGAGTTGGAGGCTGAAGGTCAGAGGTTGTTGTCAATTTCATTTTCAGGTTCTTTTAGACAGAGATGGGAGGACAAAAATACAGGCATGCAAGGGCAGACTTGACCTCGGATAAATAATGCGGTTGCCCCGCTGCCATGCAACCCGGAGTCGTTAAAGGTTAACTCTACAGCTTAAGTTAATCCAGCAGACTTTCACACAGGAACCGACTGTATTGATACAGTAGGCACGGGCCAATTACACCACCTAGAGAGATGCGTTTAAATCTCGGACGAATGTAATTTTAGAACGCGTAGACTTCAAAGGCCGAATAAGAGGAAATCACACGCTTTGACTCATTCAGATGAGGCAGATTGCAGTCTGCTCGAAAATGAAAACATGCACCAGCACAGCTCTCCGCCATCTGCTGCGAGGAGTGATGAGGACTGACTGAAAGGCTTGGATGCTCCAGTGTTACATGTTGATTCTATTACAGAGTAACGTCTCTCCTAGTTGAGCGCCTGCAGCTCCAGAAACAGTGAAGTGTGCATAAAGATAATGAAGACATATTGCTCTCAAATGAAGAGCTCAAGTCTGCGTGGGTGTGTCACCAAGAGGTCAGGCCGGCGGCGTGTGATGTCTGGCAGGTAGTGTGGTGTGTAACAGCCTTTAAACTGCAGTATCTCCTATCTCTCCTCTTTTACCTATTTGTGTGGCAGAGCGCAGGCCATCTGATCTGCCTGAGCTTCAGAGCCCGTTGAGCCACAAATCTAATATATCAGGTGAGCTAGGGCCAATCTGTTTAGACACACCTACCCTTTGATTTAGACAAACCCCACCATCTCAGATGACAGGCAGGGTGGCTACAGTTTACACCTGCTGATCGACTAGACTAGCAGCAACAAATGGAGGGATTCGCTGTGCAACCCTTGCCGAAGTTTTACAGAGTTAATAGTTAAGAAGTTTGCTTTTTAAAAATCAGTGAACACAACAATGAGATCAGATTTAACCGCTGATTTTCTGGTGTCTGCAGATTCTAGAGCTTAAGTGAAAAATAACCTAGCTTTTTATCTTTACAAACCAAAAAGACCCATTCCCTCTTTGGATCTCCATTGTTGTTTACAGTATCTGAGCATAGTTAATGTGCTTGGGTTACACAGCAGATAAGTGATGTCATCCCGGCCCAAACAAAATATGAGGTGGCAGGACAAACACTTGTCTGAATGTTCCATTCCTTATCTAGTTCTTGGCCGTGTTTCACGTCTGCGTGAAGATGTTACAGTGTCACGTTGATCCAAACAAAATAAATTCCTGCCCACTGTCGCTGTTAAAATGAGCATAAACACAGAACTCTCAGTCGGTGCTTCAAACTTTCCGGTGTTGTCTGTCGAAAATCCCTGTGACCTGGTACATGGTAGTTCTCTAAACCACGCCATAATTTCTGAGCTTTGGCAGATGGGTAAAGGTCGCGGGTCTCTAAACCGCAGAGAGGCAGAGGCAAATATAAACAAAGCGAGAAGGGGGTAATGTTGAGAATGACCCCATGTTTGGGATTGGAGCTGTTCACACTCTTATTCTTCCCGCTGGATTGTTTTGACATGCGTATGATGCAACCCAAAGTTCCAATAAAAGGCAAATTAAGATCTTCCGTCTGATAACTTGACTGCCTGACAGCCTTATCAATATGGGACTCTCCACTGTGGGCTCAGCATATTGCTTTGCTTATCACTGCGTGTGCTGTTTCCCAAGTGTAATTAGTCAAGGAAGACCAAAATTACAAATACATGAAATCAACAGGGTAATATGCCTGGATTATATAATGGTTAATTGCATATTATTAAATTGAGCCTTGGACAAACAGCGCTCTTATGTGACACCCATATAGCATAATTACAAATTCAAGAAAGACTATGCATCTTACAAGAACATGCTTACACTGATTCTCCTTTGAGATCTCCTGCAGTCGGTGGTCTTCACGTTTAAACGATGGCGTTTCGTCCTCCAAAGAAGGCAAGGGCACAGAATCACTATCGCTGCTGGGGAAATAAGTCCTCTTGGCTGGCTGAGTGTTTTGGTAGAGAGGCCTTGTAGCAACAGAGCTCAGGAGCAACAAACACATGGCCAAAACATCCCATAACTTCATCTTAGACTCAGTTCCTATGAAGAAAGCTGCAAAGGAAAAAAAAATACAAGATAATATTTTATTTTTAATCAGGAGCCAAAAAACCCTGATGGGTATAAAAAAAAAATGGGCAGAGTGAATGTGAGCCTCCTCTAGTTTGTAATACAGTCAGCAAAGTGTCTGAAACACTACTGTTGTGGCCAGACCTACCCTGACTCATTCTTTATTAATAACTGTGTCATCATGTCAAGCAGCTTTGATCTCCAGTTTTTTTCTGTGCATGTGCTGTGAACGTGAATGTGAGAGTGAAGCTGCCAGAAAATTCTGATTCACATTTTTTAAAACAAAAAAAAAGAGCATATTGTACCGTGAAAGAACAAAAATCCACAAAAGACTAGAAATGAAAGCTAAAAATAACAATGCAAGAATGCGCAAATCTGTGCGTAAAAGTACTGTTTTAAATGGGTGATTAAATAGAAAGCTACTGATGGCAGATCGGTTGGGGTTATAGGTTGTATTTATTCACGCTGCGTTAAAATCAGCCAAGCTCTTACTACTTGTGAGAGACGGGGAGGGTGCGCCTCACAGGGAGAAAAAAAAATGCGCTGCTTAAAGCACGCACCGAAGCATTTTGGCAACGATTGCCTAAATAGTAGTGTGAGTTGGCCAGATGGCGAACCCCAAAGCTTACGTGACTCTGTCTAATGGCATGTTGAGTCTGCAGCAAAACTAAACAGTTATGCATAGATAAATACTGGCTCGGACATACGATACAAAAGTTCTACTGTCTTTATAAATGTGAAAGTCCCGTCGTTCACATTGAGTCACTATTTTTTTTTATCTAAACGCGCACAGACAATCCGAAACTATAGGCAGTATTTGGTGTGACACTCTGAAATCAGAAAATAAATAAAGACTTACTTACCTTAAATATGGCCCATGCAGACCTGAAACTAGCTCGGCTTTTAGTGGTAAAAATCCAAACAGAGAACGCCACTCATTTAATGTTCCCAGCTGATTCCTTTGCGTGAATCATTTCAACAACCCCAGCACGAAAATTTCCTTAAAGCGAGTTCAAATTCAGTTTCTGTTCAAGCGGGAGAAAAAAGGCTGCAGTAACGCACCAGCTATGTTTTTCATATTCGGACTCAGCACACCGACCATCCACGCGTCTTTTCACACTTCAGAGTCCAAAGGTAGGTGCTGAACAGAGCGGACCAAGTGCCACTGCGCCTTGGGGGTACAGTTGCTGCCGCTGATTAATTGGATGCTACGTTTCCACGTTGGAAATCCGAGAGAGAGCCACCATCTCCGAGTGAAAGGAGTCCAATGAAGACATCAGTGTCTCCAGCACACGAGCGCGACGCTAAAAAGTGCGCAATATGTTTGCCAGAGTGCCAAATCGTCTAGTCCGATTTTTGATATAACAGTCAAGAACCTCTCATATCCAGAAACTGCATTAAAATGTCATAATCGCCAACATTTTATACAAATCTCTTCAAGGTAAACAAGAAGCCCGGTATTTATTCTCCATGTCAGATGGTGTCTATGTACCTCGAAGGGTGTCCACACGCATTGTCTTCATATTGGACTGAGGCACGACAGATGTTTGCGCATAACAACGCGCCGGGCGCAGAGAGCAGTTTGGAGAGATTTATAGTTAAGTGCGCTCTGACGTTTGGGGGCAGTTGGTGTCCGCCCCTCTTTTATAGATCCCTGCAAGAGCAAACAGTGGTCCACATATCTCTCCAAACCACCCCTGAAGCCGTGTTTGGAGGAGCGCGGTTTTCAGATGTCTTGGGGATTATGTCACACATCCTGATGTCCCCGGGTTAGATTTCAGTAAGCGGAATGCGATTTGGAGATGTTCTGTTGCGATCCATGTTTCTAACCTGATCTCGTCACTCTGTGCGCCTCGGCGTCAAGTTTCGTCTCACGGCTACAGCACGTCTCAAATGTGAGGCAACTATCTCACTTGTTATTTACTAGAACGAAATTGTAAATACCAGCAGACACCTATCTATTCGCAATTTCTCGAACTTCAAAACTTGTTACACAGAAATTACATTCACAGATTCACAAATTGGAGCATCTTGTCATTCAACACGGGGTTTTATATCCAGGTGAGCTCAGGCCAACACCACGCAGACCACAAAGAAAGGACGCTGCACTATTTAAGATATGGCACCCGAGAAAGCTTTTCCATCTCCTCTCATGATTTACAAGCTTCACTTGCCTTTTATCTAATGCAAAACTGAATTCCACCAGTAACCCAGCCCTTCAAGAATTAAAGTAATTTTGTGTTCGTGCGCCAGGAGAGACCCGCTCCAAATGCAGCTAAACACACTTCCAAGAAGCGCTCTGGTTTTAATTTAACACGTGAAATGCTGCTAATGGCTGTTAAACAAAGGGTGGAAAATCTAGCGCTGTCACTTCAAATCCACGCTGACCTGTCTGCTTCTCAGAGGTATTAAGGCTCATATTTGTTTCCTCCTGGTCTGAAACTTCTTGTTGATACATGCTTTCTTTCAAGCATTTCTGTGCGCCCTGCCCAATTCTAAAGTGTCTGTATGGTACTGAGCCAAGTCTTCATTGTATGGATTCCTCTCTGTCATGTTCTCACAT
>VOQK01019501.1:7170-20762 GCA_015052645.1 Benitochromis conjunctus
GTACTTTTTACTCCAAACTGACTGACACGTCAAAAATAAACTGACTGGTGTGGTTGTTTTTGGCCAGAAAGTTGAGCATAAATTTGGCAGCAGTCTGTATATCACAGCTCAGTGTGAACACATCAGAAAATGTGGAATATGAAACATTATTTCATATTCTGCAAATACAAGCTTTTCGTGCCTAATTATTCATTTAAAAAACAAATACTGGCCAGCAGACGATTTCAGCCCAACAACATTTTCATTGGTTTACTACACCCTTGAATGAATTTTAGCTTTTCCTGGCTCGCAGAAAGAGGAGCTGTTTTTTGGCTTGGAGTCATTGCTTGCTGTGCATGCTGCCAGTGGGAAGTTTAGCTTGGCCTTACTGCACAGGACGACACGGACACCCATCAGTCACGTCAAAACTGAAAATAATTTTCCAAACTCCGTTTACTTTCAGTTGAATCTTATTTAAGTTACTTTTGGAAGTTCATAAACGTTTTATTTATTTTATTTTATTTTTTTTAAACATCTACTTTTTATTTTCATTTGTGTTAAATCACATCTAGTTTTAAGTTAGCTGAATCAGCACTGTTATAGTTAAATAAAACTTTTCTGATTATAGAGTGAATCTCCACACTTCTCACCTTGAGCTGTGTAACAAGGTTTTCAGACACCTTCTTTAGCAGACCGATGGTAGGCTTCTCCTTACAAAGGAGCACCAGCTCTAGGTCCAGGTCCCCCTTCAGTAGGAGGCCCTTAGCAACCAGTCCCACCCTCATGACGCCCCGCAGAGAGCGGGTGGCCTGATCCTTATGCTCACTTTGAAAAGACAGCGGGTCCACAGTGGAGAAGAATAAGAGGAAAACAAAGTCAGATTTGGTTTAAAAGAGGTACTTGTTTTATCACCGAAGTCTCCAACATCTCACCTTTCTTTATCAGTCTCTGTGCCAGAGTCAGACTTGGACGTCCCCTTTTCCTGTTTATCCAGCCAGTCAGAGACGGCCTTGAGTGCTCTCTCTGTGTGAGATACCATGTTTTGTACACTTTCCAGCTCCTCCTGTGTTGGGTAGATGGCAGAGTGTTTTGCCATAACATGGCGGTCGTCATTCATGAAGACACGCATGGCGCGGTGGCGCATTGGTGGTGGCTAGTGGTGAAAAGAAACAACAGCATGAATTTAAGGGAAACATATCTGAGAGTCTCTTTTCACAAGGCTAGACGAGACTGGCTTCAATCAAAACATTCCCATCGTAACACTAGTCAGACTTCAATGCATGACAAGAACGTGCGCGAGATTTATTACCTCGAATTCGAACTTTTACTCTTGAAAATACAGTAATACCTCATCTTGAATTACCCTGGGGCAATTAATCAGATTAACACATTTAAGCAGCAGCTCTTCCAACTTCAGTCCAGATTTTATTCAGAACAGTTATTCAACTAACTTTACTAATCCAGCTTTATGAAACGGCTCCTGGAAGAAACATTTATCAAGATTAAACGAGCCACCAGACTAAGACCTCCTTCCCCTGACAATTGTTTGATGAATTTTCATACTGAACACAGAGGTCAAGCTTCTAAAACTAGTCATTAAACAAACAGAGGGTATGCACAGGCAGCCAAAGCCAAGTTATGAGAGAGTGATGGCGGTGATGTGAAAGCAGCCAGCATGTGTTCCCAAAGCCCCGGGCCGACTGGAACAACAACATGCTGGCTGCATCAGAATCACATTCATTTGTCCCATTAACACTGATATTTAATATAAATGCGTGGATGTCATCTGCCCGATAAACAACACGCAGTAAGACTTGAAAAATGTAAACTTTACCATTGCTGTGGTGGAGACCGTGATGGCTACTTTATCCAGTGACCCACAGTATTAAAATGGTCGTCTTGGCAGCAGATGACTTTGCTGCGGTCCGAGTCTGCAGGACGAAAATAAAAACCAAAAACCAGGGCAAAATTAAAACCCACAAATTTTTGATTTCACGATTGTCTGCGTTCGACATTCAGTGGCTCAGAGGTGAACACGTTTTTACACTCTATTGACATCTTTGGCCTCCAGCTGCAGCAACATAGTTGGCACAGATTCACAGCCCCAGGCACTAAACACAGGCCTAGCCTCTCCTGCTCCACAATAATAAATAAAAGCGCAGTTAATGCGACTCACTCGTGTCTGCAAACCACAATATTTCAGAATGAAGGGCAATCGTGTTAGATTTTACTTTGTAATTTCAAACTAAAATAAAAGATAAGGCCGACAAAACAGATTAATGTGAGTAGAGGGGAACAGCAGAACCTTCACGGATGACTGAGTGCTCATCAGTGTTGTCTGACGTGATGAGAGCGTGGCTGCTACTGTGTTACTACAGCAAAACGCTGAGATCTGGATCAAATAGTGGCGTGAAGTGGGCGGGCAGGACTTCTCATTCATTAATCACGACACACCCACAGGTCTCACATACTATAGCACAAACTGAATACCTTTCTGTACCTGTACACAAAACTAACATAACGTAAAAGAGTTGAAATCGTAAACACGGCTCGCACTGCCCCGTTTTTTTACGCTCCAACCTGTCAACAACTTACCGACACATGGCACACAGCCAAAATGAGCTCGTGTCGCACTCCCTACGAGCCACTAAAGCACTCAAACTTCACACTGAAACGTCACCTTTACGTCAAGAAGAAAACAGAGTTTCTGAAGTAACAACCAGGACCCGAACCCTCGCAGCTCCGACGCCTGAATTTAAAAACAGACGCCATTTTAATTCGGCGGAGAGTCTGGCTGTTGACGGCAGCTAGCTCGCATCCCCGACAAAACCCGACCGCCTGCGGTTTAAAGCTGCGCAGACATGCTCCACAAATCGGGAAACACAGCCATATGTGTTACCATCATTCCTGTCAATTACAAAGCTCGACATTTGGATGCCAATTCAACTGAGAATTTTGAATTTAAGTACTGGTCTGCTGCTTATCAGACACCAAAATGGTAGAGGAGACAAAACGAGACCCCATTGAAACCTCAGCCACAGTTAGCACTAGCAGGTTAGCTTTGCCGAACAATGGCAAAAAAGATCAACGTCTGAAGCCTACGAGCCCAGGACAGAATACATACTCGAGCTTCTGAACTACTTTTGGTAATCAGCTGCCTTCGTATGTTCATTCCTAAATACGTAAAGTCACAAATTCCGATCTCATCTTGTTACTTACCGTTGTGTCGTTAACACACAGCGGTTTACGCTAGCTCCCGGTCTCAGCAGCAGGAGCACAAATGGAAACGCCCACGATCTGGGAAGAGAATGGCGCTCATTGGACTAAATCTGCACGTGACTTGAATATTTACCAATAGGAAATAGGAGCGCCGCACTCGGGGCGTGACTAATAATCAAGGCGTCGAATTAAATTGTCTTCTCTCAACACTTGGCTGATTGATTCAGCGGTGTTTGGGATTAATCTTATTGATGAATATACCACGGTATTGTCAAGACAGTCACGTTATATAACAAATATTCTTATTTATTTCCACCGCTTGTGTGTTACTGTGGGAGATCTCAATAAAGTTTCCCCCACAACACTAATGACAATTATTTAAGAATTTGGTTTGAAAAGTAGTGGAAAACGCTGCATTAAAAAGAAAAGGTAACTTTGGCATCTTGTATGAAAAAAGGGGTTGCAGATATTATAAATAAAATATCACAGGTCCAGGTATAGTATTACAGTCTGAAATAGTCTGTTCAAATTAAAATGGTCCCACATCTTATCCATCGGAGTTCTAATCAGTTCACGAAAACGTCAACATTTCAGCATTACATTGTTACTGCGCTGGTTATCTGGAGGTCAAACAGTAGATTTTGACACACCATCAAATACTTTTTTTTCAAATCAAAGGTCTGTCCCCCAGTTATCGCTATATATAATTTCTAAAAACTAGTGTTATTTTTGTGATTCGATTCTGTTCCAAGACTTCATGCAAACTTTGGGAAAGGTGCATTTAAACACTATGTCAGACTCCTTGATTGGCTGTGTAAAAAATCTATCACGGGGTGAGAGGCAGGGTACACACTGGGTAGGTCACCAGTTGTGTTGCAACAACACATAGTTTACCTTTTAGGGAAATATATATCCACATGAACCAATGCCATTTCTAAGGTTTTCCAACTGTTAAAATTATACTTCTCTCATTTATATGATGTAAGAACCCATATGTGGGTTAGCAAAAAGATTGACAATGACAAATAGCTTGTTTGTGTTTGTCCAAAAGTGCAACATCAGACTAACAGTCCCATTAAGGTTGTGATGGAAAATTCTAACACAGACTGAACGTCCCCGTTCCCATAAGATAATGAGAGGTTAAACTGAGATCTTTTGTCTTTTGACCTTGAGGAGTTTAGAGGAGTGGTAGCAGACACCTCCCTTTTGCTCTAATATGCACAAAACTGTTTGAACAGCAATTTTTCTTGTTGTTCTTTTGTTGTAGGAAGCCCTGACCCCTTCACAGCAGATTAACCTACATAAATTGGACATGTTAAAGACTCAGTTTCTGTCTTTGTTGTTATTGTCTTTAACTTTACTATAGATTTTAAAAGCTAATGTTCACTAATTAACATTAAAGGTTTTCAGTTCAGGTCAATTCAATTTTATTTTTATAGTGCCAAATCATGACAGCAGTAGCATCAAGTCACTTTATACTGTAGGATAAAGACATTACAATAATTTAAAAATTCCAACAAAAGGCAATCAGACGACCCTTATATGAGCAAGCACTTGATGACAGTGGGAAGGAAAAACTCCCTTTTTATAGGAAGAAACCTCTGGTTGAATCAGGCTTGGGTAGGGGCAGCCATCTGCTGCGACTGGTTGGGGATGTGGAGAGAGAGACACGACAAAAGACAGTGTAGAAGGGAGCCAAAGATGAATAATAACTAATGAATTCATGCAGAGTGGTGTGTAAACACAGATATGTGAAAATAGGAGAGTGAAGAAGAAACACTTGGTGCATCGTGAGACGCCTCTAGTAGACCACCACAAATTTTAGCTTTTATTTTATTGTAAGAAAAAAGAAATCTGTGCTGGTTTAAAAAAAATATGGCTAGAGTGAGCATCTGATGCGCTAAGCTATGCTAGCCTGTTGCCTGCTGAGACTTTATCTTCTCGCCTATCTCCTAGCAAAAACATTGTGGTTTACTGCCCCAAATCAGGTTTAAAGGCTAAGTCTAAATTTGAAACTGAACCTGAAACCTTTATGTTTACTGCTGCGTAAAGTTAAACCCAATATCTGCCATTCTAAATTCAATCTTATTATTTTACTATTCCCATACTTTTAGCTTTAACTGGAATATTCTTTTAAATAAAGGAAACTTTTCCATGTCTTGTACAAAAATATCCGAAATGAAAATTCAAAATGAAACAACACAACTTTTTATTACATTCCCTTAAAAAAAGAAAGGAAGTACAATGTCACATTCAGTTAGCTTTTGCAGCACGTAGCTTCACTTCAGTCCCTGGACGCTCGGGGAAAAGTAGATACACTGCTGATACATTAACAAACATACAATAAAGACCCATATTCACATTCATGTCACAACCCTCCACTGTGCACACATGTGGAGTTTTTCACATCTTTTTGCTGTTGCCTAAGCATTTACACAAGTCATTTACATCACCTCAGAGAAGAAAAAGACAACATCAAAGGCCAAACTTTTTAGTTGAGATGCTTTCTTTAAGACTATATAGTCTTTAATTTAGGAAACGGGAACACACAAGGGTCCGGCTCATAGTCTCTTTTATATTTTTTACATCTGCTTTCAAGCAGGACAGACTCTTCTCTTTACCATGGTCAGCGCTTTTCCCTTTTAAAACCACAAGAGGTTCTCCTTAGGCAGTAGGTGATCGTCCAGGTCAGAACTTTTGACATCCCCACTCACAATAACGGTTTTATTTAAACCAGGGCGGCTTATATTCCCAGTGCCCTTTTTACTTAAGACTTTTAGGATCGACTTTGTTTTTCTCTGAGTTCTGAAAGGAGCCGAAATCCCAGCGCCGGAGAGTGCTTCCCTTGAAGCTGGCCTGCTTTTTAGTGATGCGGTAGATCTTTCTGAGGATGGCACGTCTCAGCAGGATGTAAACCCACGGGTCCAGGATCTGATTGCAGGTCGCCATTCGGACGCCTGTCATCATGAGCTGTTTGTAAGTCCCTTTGTCACTAAATGTGGAGCTGGTGTAGGACCGTGCAGCTGATATCAATCCAAAGACCTAAAAGAAGAAGAAAAAAAAGAAGGAGAAGCTTTAGGCTCATGCTGTATCACAATAACAAATACATCTAAGCAATGTCACATGAGCTCATATATCATCGAACAAGCATCTGGTTTGTTTATTTTACAGTTGAATATTGTATCCTTTATAATTGAAGAAGATCAATTTTTTTTGTAATGTAACATAATTATTCTTTATTCTTTATCTAGATTAGTTGCAAATCAACGTCAATAAAAGGACAAATTAAATAAATTTTCAGTTATTAAATGGCATCAGTGGCAAAAAGCAATATTTAAGCCAATTTCACACCTTTCATCAAATAGTCTAGTGTAGATCCCCATTTAAAAAAAAACAGCAACTTTTAATTACTTTTGAAATCTTACATAATTGTGAGCGCATTTGTGAGCAAATGAATGAGCTCGTTATTATACCGAACATCTTTTGAATATAGGAATTTCCTATTATGTTTCCATTAAAGGTCTGTTATTATGGCTAATAGGAGATTGTTATATATGTTCTATGGACAGTGTGTATTCTTAATATATATATTAGGAATCACTTGTTGTTGTCATGTGTTTTATCTGGATAATTTACTTTGTTCTTTAACATAGTGGTGCATTGAAATTAATAAGAGATAAATGCAAGTTTTAAAAGCTCATGTTCTGTCATATTGGTGCTAGATGTTTAAACTTGAAACTCTGTGCAACTCTGCTCCGTGATTTGAAAATTCACACCTTTATCATATAGTGCATCAGTACTGACTCTAGCGCTGTCAAACGTGATCAAGCATCCCGCACACTCACCAGCAGAGGGCTCCAGCAGATGCTGGAAGTGACCATGATTCCGACCAGCTGGACCACCATCTCTGTGTCATGAGACCTGGTCGTGTACCGCTGGGAGCAGGACCTCTTTAGCCGGGCTCTCACCAGTGTGATCCCGCTGATGGTGTTGCACACAAAGGCCAGGGCCAGCGAGCTCAAAGCCAGTCCAGAGAATAATATCATAAAGGCCAGATCTGTGGCTTTAGTGCCCTCCATCACCCTGATAAAGCACCAAGTCCCTGGGAACTGGGATGTATAATCACCCAGACTGACGAAAGGTAGAAGTGCTACACACAAAGCTAGGAGCCAGATCAGTATTAGCGCCATCTTTGTCCGCGTTGTGGTCACCAGACGAGCGTGCAGCAGAGGACTGGTGATGCCCAGGCAGCGCTCGGCGGCCATGGCACAGCCTAGGAAGAGTGGGCACAGGCCAAAGAACACCATGCAACCCCCCAGAAACAAGCAAGAGGCATCTTGATCTGTAGAGTTATCTTGAAAACTAGAGCTCGGGCCAGCTTCTGCCTCTGTGCTTGTAGAGTATCTACTCAGCACCAGGGATCCGGGGATAACATGTCCAGCCAGATCTGTGGCTACCAGGGAGCTGGCAAAGAGCAGAAACGAGGCCTTTGTCCGCCGACGGAAGCGGTTGTAAGCCTTGACGAGAATGATGAGGGCTACCACATTGAAAATGATGCCCAGTGTCATGGTTAGGCCAGCAGCTGTGGGGTCGCTTGGGCGTTGGGTGGTGTTTTTTGCTACTACGGCCTCCATCTTAGGATCTTTTGCCATGGCGGTGTGGTTAGAGAGGGGAAGTAAGGCACTAATGTCTGACGAGTTGGAGTGCTGCATTGCCAGCATCACCACCGGCCTCTCGAACTGATGTGGGTCTTTTATCAGTGGACACACTGAGAGGGGAAAAAGGAGTGTTAGTGTTATAAATGATGTTGTCAACTTTCCACATGATTATTAGTTTCTTAGTGTCTTCCCTCTGACTTAAAAGCATAGATGTAACTCTTCTCACAGAATCTCAAAAGCATCCTAATTTAACACAATACATTTTGGAAGAATAACAACTGCAACTGCACAAACCAGGAGAGCAGGCCATCTTCTGATTGGAAGGTTAGTGGTTCAATCCCTGGCTCCCGGGCAAGATACTAACCCTAAGTTGCTCTCCGATGCATCCATCAAAGTATGAATGTGTATAAATGTTAGCTAGGAGGCACTAAAAGCTTAGAAGGAAGCAAATGGGTGTGATTGGGTGAATGAGGTTGTTGTATAGAGCGCTTTGAGTACTCCGGGAAAGTAGAAAAGCGCTATATAAAAATCAGTCCATTTACAAACCACAAAATATCTAACTGGACTCTCACAACTGACCGATTCATGAGAGGAAGAAAAAAAAAAGGTCTGATTTTTACTTTTGATGATAATTTAAGGACTTTTTTTAGCTGTAATATTTTTATCCCACCCAGACTAAACATTTAAAGAATACATTTGATCTGAACGATGCTCTAACTTGTCTAAATTATGCAAATCATTATTCATGACTGTCCACCGCCACATAAATCCACTATGACCGAGCAGCATAAACCCGCTGCAGCTGTTTATACCCCTGGTAAGCATCACAGCTGGTCAGCAGTTTAAATCAAAGAGTGAAAACCCAAACAAACACCCTAATCCTCAAGATCCACACCCAGTCCTTTCTGAGAACATCCAAACTGCTCTTTCACATGTCTGCTCACCACGTACCCTGCAGGACCAGCAGGTGTGTGTACTGGGGAACAGCTTTAAAATAACAACAACTTTTTATTTACTGTCTTCTCAGTAAGGGCAGGCGAAAGGTGCTCGGGATAACGTGACTTACATTTCGTGCCACACATTTGTTCTGGGCACCCTCAGACGGCTTGGAGCAAATAGCCTCACTTATCTTTTCATAGCAGTCGAGAAGAGAAGTCTGAACAAGTTCTGACAGCCATCGAGACACTGCTACACACATTCCTTTAAAATGTAGTTACAGTACAGCAGAGGCAGCAACAAAACTATCACTAGATTAAACCAAAACAGAGGAAATCATACATGCACACACGTGCATGCTGCAGAGACAGGAATCTATACACAGGAGAGACACAAATGTCTTCAGATCTAAACCCTTTGAGAGTCCATCTGTCTTTAGTCTTTTATTAGTCGTGGTTTGTTTCTTTATCTTATCCCCACATTGTTGAGCCACTTTATCCGAACATCTTTATTCAATGTCAAATTATTTTATGACCTGTTTGTTTGAATTCTTTGTGTTTAATGTAGTTCTTTCTTTCACATTTTTTTTAAGAGTTTGCTGTAAAGTGAGCAGTCGTAGGTGGTCTATCCTCTAATACAAAAGAAGAACAAAACACACACGCACATTTTTTTTTTCATGTAAAGTTAACATTTTAAAAGCTACTTTGCTTACCTGTGCAATGTAAAATCCATGGGAATGATCGGGATCGCTTTGATTTTGACGCTTAGTCATCTTCGATGCATGTGAAAGCACATTAATCCAAGCTGGGGTTTTTTTATTTTGTCTTGTTTTGCGCTCGACAATGATGACTCCTTCACCTGGAGTGTTTCCTCATTAGAAAACTACGTAAGGAGCTCCTCTCTCAGAACAAGCAGCCTCTCTGTTGCATTGCACAAGCATGTTCTCTGTGAGCTGTGGTGTGACCGGCTGCTTTTATACTAAAGAGCTGCACCGTGCACACATCGCCTCTGGGAGTCTTAGTCATTGAAAATCACTTATTTCCTGCAGACAGACTTCTATGAGTGCAAGGAATGAACGGGCCACTCGGAGAAATCCCATATCCCACATATGAATATTTTAAAATCCTGCTGTCTCGGGCTCCACCTCACCACACAATGCAGAGGCTCACATGTTAAGCCTATAACTATGTATAGATGCTGAAATCTACATGGACAGACCTGCACAGTTCTGCAGGAAAGTAAAAAGCTTCTTTAGACTATCCCTTTTAATGTGCAGTGATGAAGCTGCTGAGTGAAATAAATCTGACTTTGTATGGGAACAGTCTTCTAATGATGTTTCAAATTATGGTGTCTTATTTTCTGTCTCTGCTAGAAAGGTGACTGCTTATATTAAACATATTAAACAAATAACAAACCCACAGTTTGCACGAGTAATTCAATGTGACCCCCCTAAATTCCCCATTTCAGACAGTTTTTTCTTCTCTTGGCTCTCCATGATGTCACAGAGAGTGGCTAGCCCTCTACTGTGAGGACAGAAGCGCCACTCACTCACTGTTTAAACCTTATATTTTTGTGAGGGGCAAGCCAATCACACAAAAGTTGGCTTAACGGGAGGGCTAAGGGAGTGAAAACAGCTTGTTTCACACAGCGGGTGCACTGCGGGCTTGCAGTATAAGGGGTTATTTTGAACGCCATACAAAGTTACTCTAGTTCAAGACGCAAAACATTAATTTGGAAATGATTAAAATGGGCCTCCTTTGATTTACTTTAATCTGCATTACATATTTGCTTTTCCTGCTAAAGAGATGTGTCCGTGTCTGTTAATCCTGTAGAAATTAAAACACGCACTCCGTTCTCCGGAGACTCATCTGAACAACATCAGCAGCCCTGTGGTCAGCTGTCATCAATGTAAACCAGCTGTACTCCCACAATACTAACATGTCTGTCTCAACCTCTGGGGCCCACATCTGCAACACCATGATTTTCCAGTTCAACAGAGAACCAGACAGACTCCTGATAATAAACTGCTAAGGCTGCACTCAGTTGATGAAAAGAAGGTATCCGTAGCTACTCGGATTTCCAACATCGCCAGTCGGCCGTATCCCTGCACTTTAGAAACTAATGAAATTCCTCCTCGAGCAAGACGACGTGTTATTATACCGTTACCTTATATCAAAACAGCGTGAGGAATCTGCTGTAAAATGATAAGGCTAATGTACACAATACACCTCTATGTTCCTAGACACAATGCTGCTGCTGTGTGTGTGGAAAATCCTCTTTGACTGGCAAGGAAATGAAGTGAGGAGTGTGCATGTATGCCAGAACGCTTCGATCAAAAAACACAAGTGCTGTTTCACATCTAAACCTGTGAACTGCATGTGTAAGTGTCCTGCAGAGTGATACAGCATGCCATTAGAGATAGGTGCAGCTAAAGCACCATTAGCTTGGGTTAATGCAGTCCTGTGCAGTTTTAAAACCTTGCACACGTATATCTAAATGAAGTATTCACGAATGGGAAAGAGCTAGGGTGGAGAGACGAAGGTGCAGATGAGTGATCCACTGATGAGAAAGGCTGTTAGGATGGTGGGACAGGAAGTCAGTTTGCTGTGGGAAACAAAAAAGGAAAGGTTGCCAAGTATGGACCGTTTTCCATCTACAGAGCTACGCCAAAATTGGCCATAACTGTCACATAACAACACATCATTTCTCTTTGTTTTCCCCATTTTTTCTTTAGTAGCAAAAACAACAGGCTGTTAAAGGTTTGCAACAACACATGCACTCATGCTGTGATCAAATATGCCAAAAAGATGTTTATTTTTCTTCTTTTTAGGTTTTATGAGTAACCGAGTCCAATTACAGTGCTATACAAAAATGTGTTTTATTTAGCCGTAAACATTTCATTCCAGATCGCATGCCAAAACATACTTCAGGGAGAATGTTTCCTTGAAGATGCAAAATGAGATCAATTAAATCAAAGTAAAAGCTAACAAAAAAAACCCAAGGTGGCTTAAAAACCATCTTTTCCATCTGTGGATGTGTGCCGGGTTGTGTACAAGCAGGCCGACAGGAAACCACATGACAAAAACAGCTGTAAGAACGCCTTTCGTGTGATTTTGTGTCACAGTGAACAACAGACATCAGCTAAGCAATAATTCTAACTGTTCTTAAAACAAACTCTACCTGATACTTCAAATACAAGCAGGTCCACCCATGCCAGCGGTCATGTTTTGGACCTCGAATGCCTCGCCTTATTGCACAGGAATCTTCTGGCTGAATGGCGCTGCCCGTGGCTGAATATAAACACCAAGAGTTCAAGAGGAACACTGACCTTTACAGGAAGTCCCATGTTTTCCTATATTGCCTCCGTGTTTGCATGTCTACTGAAAAAGCCAGTGCCCCTTCATTCAGGCGGTCTGTCTACAATGAGGATCATTTTTTGACAGTTTCAAGTATAATGAGGTTTAAATGCTGCTTGTTTGTCAGACTGATATCTGGAATTTATTTGGTGGGAACCTCATAATTGCCATGTTTTAGAAACGACATTTTTGCATAATTGCACATGCTTTGCTGTTTGGTTTGGTCTGACTCAGTGAACGCGCGTTTGTCAAAAACAGAGACTAGGACGTTTGGAGAAATTTGGACTTTCACTTTGCAGTAAGGCTCCGAAGACTTCCTCCAACTTTACTGTAACAATTTCAATGCAGAAATGAATGCAAATACATGTGTAGGCTATGTGCGAGCATACAAACAACAGCACCCTGACGTCTTTGCTCTCTGTCGTTTCCTCAGAGCCGTGTGGTTGCGAGGCTTTTGAGCTTCTATGTTACTGAGGAAAAAATGTTTCTCGAAAGTGACAAAACAGAGACAACATCACGAAACAACAGTGTGGGTGGCCACTGTATCCAGTAAGGGTCCCCCAAGGCTAGACCCCCCATGCTAAGCGAGCCTACCGCAGATATGAGCGAGAGACATAAATATGAAGTCATGCCGGCTCGGACGTCGCCCGGATCAACAAGGTCCGCGTCAGGGGTTGAGGAACCAGGGCACCCTGGCGAGAAGTGGGCTACTGGAACAAGAAGGCATCGGTGGGCAAGAGATGAAAATAGGGCGCTGTTGGAATGCTACTACGCAAGTAACCCCAGCGGACGGGGTTACATGAACAGGATGAGGGACCTATGGAATCTTCGATACCCAACATCCACATTGACGGCGAAACGACTAGTAGCTCAGTGTTCCAACATTCGGAAGAAGGGACTGCTCTCACAGCTAGAGATTGACGAGGTACAACACACTATATGCTACGGCAAGGGGGAGCCAGGACAACAGGTCAGGGGGGAGATAACATCAACCCCACCCGAGATTGGGTACCAAGCCCCAAGTGCGATAGATGACGGATCGTTAAGTGCGAGAGGAACTGACCTGAAAGACAGGATCATGGCGAAGCTTGAAACCTGGACCCTCCGTAGCCGCTTAGCAAGACTACGTGAAGTACCCTCAGAAGATCTACTAGACGATGTGAATGCAGCACTACGGACAATACCTACCACCACCATCACCGAGACCAACCAGCTGATCTACACTACGGCAGCAGTGATCAGTGAGATGCTTGGCTACAAGTTGAACAGCCACAAGGGGCAGTACCCTCCATGGAGAAGGAGGCTAGAGGCTAAGATCAAGGTAGCACGAAGGGAAGTTAGCCAACTAACGGAGCTGCAGAAAGGTGCGATGAAGAAGGTGCCTAAGAAATACAGCAAGCTGTCTATACCAGAGGCCTTGGAAACTGCCAAGCAAAGACTCTCA
>VOQK01019504.1:15522-25636 GCA_015052645.1 Benitochromis conjunctus
AATGAAATAATATATATATATATATATATATATATATATATATATATATATATATATATATTATAGTGCTGTCCGCGTTAATGAGTTAACGCAGATTAATCCGTGTGAGGGGTTAATTTGCGTTAACGCGTTAATGCAGCTTAAAGGCGTTACCGCCATCATCACGACTAACGCGATTAACAATGAACCCATCTGCAGCGCAGACTGACTCACAGTCCCTGAAATGTCTCTGTCAACGTGTTTCTGTCAGTTTGTCCAAAGTTTGTCCGTTCTGTGCTGCAGACGGGTTGAGTGCATTAAAATTTTTATCGCGTTGTGATGACCGCCGTATTAACACGTTAACGTTGACAGCACTAATATATATATAAAAGTCAATCTTGCAAACGGCCCTTCCAGTGTTTGTGGAGAAGCATGAGGCCAACTCAGTCCTGCGGCGCTGGCGACGAGCAAACAGTGGCTTCCTGGAGGAGCTGAAACAGGGAAATCTGGAGAGGGAATGCATCGAGGAGGTCTGCAGCTATGAAGAAGCTCGGGAGGTGTTTGAGGATGAAGACCAGACGGTCAGACACACTGAATTTCTAAATGTTTAAAAGAAGGAAAAATAGAAGAAGTTCTAGAAGTAAAAAGTCCCTGTGGTGGTCCTCCTTAGGATCTCATGTTCTGGGGGGGCCTCTGGGCATTTGGGGCCCAGGTCTCATTCATGTCTGCTTCAGGTCCTGGGGGCGGGGCTGTGGCGCCCAACACCCACTATTAGACACTTACATGGAGAAAGCTCGTGAACACACACAGGTGTACACGCAGGTATATGTTGGCCTGCTGCTGCCTCTACATATCTCTGTACTATTATAACTGTGTGCTGTTCAGTGACATTGTCACTGTTATTCATGCATATGTTGGTTCATGCTGTTTTCTAAACTCAGCAGGTGTTCAAGCAGATTCTCAGCGTTCTCGCTCTGCTTCTCATCTAGTTTTCTTTCCCTCTTCTTCTGCTGACTTTCTCCCCAACCTCACTTTGGGTTTTTTTTCTTTTCTGTCCCCCAGTCTTGTCCCTTGTGTCCTAATGAAGTTCTAATAAATATGACTATCAAGTGGACAATTATGCCATAATGTTAATCAGCATGGCATAATTGTCATTTTTTGGCTTCTGTTGGCAAGAACATAATTTAGTATTTATAAAACATGAACATTTAGAAACCAAATTATTCAGCTTCATAATTTTGTTTGAAAACATGAGTTACAACAAAATTGTACAGTTAAATGACCAAACTGTCAGTGATGATTAAAGACAATTATTAAATTAGACCTCTGACATGTGTTGCATGTTAAAAGGATCTTTTGCTCCAACTTTATTATTTTTTTCAGAATAGAAATGACCTGCCTGCTGAAACAGTCAAATCAGCACAGAAGCTGCAGAAACCTCAAAACTCAAACTGTTTCTTTAATACACAGTTTTATCACCAATTTACCGATCAAAATAAATAAATAAATACTAAAATTATTAATATTTGTCTCTTCAGATGCTGTTCTGGCTGTCATATGATGGTAAGTAACATTGTGGTAATGAATTGGACACATTACAGTCATTGAGTCGATCGTGATCCTTCAAAAACCAAAGTATTGAAGAGTCGAGTGTGAGGCTGTCTGTGTGACATGAAACGGGACAATGATCCACAGCAGGAGTTTAAGGTGCTGCAGTGATTCAGTCAATGTTCACACTGAAAAAGTCAAATAATGATTAGTTCATGTTATTGCTGTTACTGGTCTTTCTACAAGCTAATCAATCATCATGGGGTGTTTTTCACAGGAGTGCACAGAGTGCTGGGAACTTTGCACAAGAGTAAATCAAATTTGCTTGCTTTCATTTTAATCACCTTCATAAATCTGACATTATCATTATAACTCTTCGGTAAGGTCGTGACCCCTGCCTGATCAACCCATGTTATAATAATGGGACATGCATTAATCTGGGAAATAGCCACAAGTGTCAGTGTCTCGATGGGTTTGAAGGACGATTCTGTCAGACAGGTAAGACATTATTAAAATCAATTTTATATGTAAATTTACAGAAAATTGCAGAATTTAAAGCTATATACTTTTATTTTCCTGGTATTTATCCCTGATTATAGGTGAGTTTAAAGCTTTAACCGATTTGATTTTCTCAGTGTTTGAAGACACTCTGAAGTGCCTTTACCTAAACGGCCGCTGTGAGCAGTTCTGTGATGGTTCAGGATCCAGACGTCGATGTTACTGTGCTGACGGATACGTGCTGGGAGACGATGGACGACACTGCGTCCCCAATGGTAGAAATGCTGCAGGACTTCCTCCATTAACAGCTTCAACTTCATTATTTTTACCCTGATCATGATGTGAAATCCTTTATTGAGCAGACAATAAATACATCTGACTGATATGATCAAAACTATTCAACCCCAAACTTGATGACTGTCAGTTTAATCATCTCACTTAAAGATAGTCACATGTTCACTGGTTCATCGTGTCTCATTATTGGAATGAGTTTTATAAACTTCTGAATTTCTTGGGGAAGATGTTAAGTTGATTATCTGTTTCTTTACATCTTGTAGGACTAAGTTGTTGTGTGGTTACTTGTGTTACAGTGGAGTATCCGTGTGGTCGGGTGGCTCCACCGGAAATAGGACGAAACCAGACTCCAGTGATTACTCCAAGGACGGTGGGGACTTACCACTGTCCTAGAGGAAACTGTCCTTGGCAGGTAAACACTGCTGTGTATGAGTCATCAAACTGATTGATTTATCACGGTTGTTTTCTCAGGTCAGATTATTTTAAAGTTTCTTTTTGAAAGTTAAAGTCTACACACTGGGTCTTGGTAGGTTTTCCACAAGCCTGCTTTAGATGTGAGATGTAAAGGATTGGGATGCCATTGTATCCTGGAGGGATTGTCTCCTAGTTAGCAGTAATATAGCCAAAAAATGTCACGATTCAAACATCTTATGTTAAAGTGGAAATGTCGACTTGACAATGGACAGTTTGTACTTTTGATAACGATGTTAATGCAAACGTTAAGCTTCATACAACTTCAGTAGGTGACTATCTTTTAAAACACCCTCTACAATCTTTGAGAAGAGAATATTTTAGTGTGGCAGACTGTAAACATTTCCCCTGTTGAACATTGTAACATGGTCTATAGAGACTAACTCGCTTTTGGAACCACACTCAGGTGGGAATTGTAGAAAACCATAAAATAGGTTAAATAATACCCTGAAGATTGTGCCAGGTAAAGCTTTTTAATGGGGAATATGTGACATGGAACTAAATATTGTTTTTAGTCTCAGGTTTTAGTTTTATGCTGGGAAATAGTTTCTATCTTATAGTTAATTTAACCTTGTTTGTTGATTAGGTTCTGGTTCGGTTAAATACAAAAAGTCACTGTGGAGGTGTTCTCATCCATCCAAGGTGGGTCATCACCGCTGCACATTGCATCCACGGCCATGACCCCCAGAACCTGACTGTGGTAGCAGGTAAACTAATCTGCATCACTAACATGTCAGAGCAGTTTCTAATACAGTGTGAAATGTGAATATCATTCATTTGTGTTAAGATATCAAATTGACTTTTAAAGTATTTTCTCACTGTTGCCTTTAATTTTTATTTATAAAAGTGAAAATTGCAATGTCCTTAATGTGCTGCTTTACAAAACTTATAAAGCTATTTTGTATTTTGAAATGTTAATTAAACATAAACATTTTATTCTTTTAAAGTTTGTTTTTAGTTTCATTAATTTGTTGAATTTACATGAAAATTTTGGCCTTGAAAAATATTTTTTTAGTGGTTTGTAAATGTTATAGTTTTATATTGTACATTTTTGGCAATAATTTTAAAATGATTTTGATCTAACAAATCTTTCTTGTAAGTTAGTTCATAATTTCACTATAAATGATTTTCTAAAGGGGTTTTCACTACTTTATCTTTTACAGTGTGTTTCTCATCATTTTGTTTTGTATTTTTGTTATATTGTGAAACTGGGTTTTAACACTGCTCTGTGTCACCAGGGGAATATAATTTGGACGTGGACGAAGGCACAGAGCAGGAGATGGCTGTTTCTTTGGCGATTGCCCATGATAGTTACGTCTCAGCGACGGGTGACAGTGACGTCGCCTTGCTGCAGTTGAGCCGTGCTGTCAACTTGAGCCAACACGTCATCCCCATCTGCCTGCCCACTAAAGATTTCGCGACGCGGGAGCTGTTGCTACTACGTTATCACACCGTGTCTGGCTGGGGCAAGAGGACAACAGGGGGCAACGTTAAGACTCTAGGCGCCCCGGTCTCCCCCGTCCTCCGCATGATGTTGGTCCCCATCCTCCAGAACTCTCTTTGCTCCCTGAGAGCCCCGTTCAACCTCACTGAAAACATGCTGTGTGCCGGATATCTAGAAGGACGCCAGGAGAGTTGCCGTGGAGATGATGGCAGCCCGCTGGTGTCGCTGTTTGGCTCCACCCACTTTCTGACTGGCGTGGTTGGCTGGGGACGTGGTTGTGGGGCTGGGTATTTTGCGGTGTATACCAACATGGCCAACTTTGTAGAGTGGGTGGAGAAGACCATGAAAAAGCCGCCATCGTCACCGCCGCACTCTTTTGGAATGTTGGAGCAGACACACACTTAAGAAAAGAAATTAGAGATTTATTTTTCTTTGCAGTTTAATTCATCTCTGAAAAATCTGAAACTTCATCACTAAAATGCTTTCATTGTTCTGTCTGGTGAAGTATTTCTATCTGGTTTTCTGGAAAACATTTAAAAAATGAAGAGAAGCAGAATAAATGTTACTGTCCAAGAACTCTGTGGTTAATTTAAACTCTTGATATGCCTTTCTGTTATCCTGCGTCCTCCTCCAGCTGCGTTCCAGATGATCATGAGACTGTGTTTTAAAAGCCCTTTAATCCCAGTAATACCTGAACATCTGTTTTTCCAGAGTCAATACACGTCACTTTGGACTGTGGACGTCCAACACTCGGCCCACTAAGAGCGCTGAGCTGATTGGCTGCCATTCAACAACCTCCACACTGAGTCAGAGTTTCAATTTAAATCCCCTCATTTACTGTAAATGTCTGCCCCGCTGTCCTCCCCCATCTAAAAGTGAGGTGAAACAAATTCTTCAGACCTGAGTGTGTGAGGAAGCTGCACCAACTTTTACACGAGGGCTATAAGTGTCCTGTTTTTCATATTTTATGTCTAAAACTCAGTGAGTGGATTTATCTGAGGATGGGTTTCCTACTAGGCTCTGACCACAGACACTGTGCCCTCTGAATTCCCATTAGAGTCAAACCTTATTTATAAATGTGCTCTACATGTGATTAAAAATATCCAGAGAAGCCAATAATGCAGCATTAAGCTCACCCTTTGGAACATATCTGTAACTTCTCAAACTCCCAAAACCAGACTCTCTGATCTTTTGAAGGAAGCTACCTACTTTACTTGCTGACAATTAATTATTAAAGTTTAATCATAGTGAACTGAGGCAGATGAGTACAAATACAGACAAAGTATTTTGTGCCTTACATTGAAATCTTGACTTTGATGTTTCAGTCTTCCCTCCTGACTGAAAGGAATTTAATAATCCAGACTGTTGAAGGTCACGATAAAGTAAACCTGCATTCTTTCTAATGACCAGCAGCAGACAACCTCTGAGGTTCTGACTGTATGGAAGTCTATGAGAACATGAGCCTGCTGATGACATGCAGTTTCCTGATGAGTTTATGATATCGGTCTCTAGTTTCACGACTTAGGAGCTCAGTAGGTAGAGTGCTCGCCTCATGAATGGAAGATCAGGGGTTCGAATCCACTGAACCGCTTCCCCTCAGGTACCCCTGAGCAAGGTACTGTCTCTCTCTACACTGCTCCCCGGGCGCCGTATTGACGAGAAGAATTTCCCTTAGGGCAGGGGTAGGCAACTCCAGGCCTCGAGAGCCGGTGTCCTGCAGGTTTTAGATCTCACCCTGGGTCAACACACCTGAATCAAATGATTAGTTCAGTACCAGGCCTCTGGAGAACTTCAAGACATGTTGAGGAGGTAATTTAGCCATTTTAATCAGCTGTGTTAGCTCAAAGACACATCTAAAACCTGCAGGGCACCGGCTCTCGAGGCCTGGAGTTGCCTACCCCTGCCTTAGGGGATCAATAAAGTATCCTTCTTCTTCTTACTGAATGAAGGATTTATCAGCATGGCTACCTTGTGGCTGACAACTTCCTTCCATATGAATGTGCAGTGTCTTTCTTTGCCTTATGCTTGGTTTATAGTCCTCGGTTAAATCTACAACATAGTTTTACACCTCACGCAGTAGCTTGCACTGTGCTCTGATGTGCGCCTTGCCAGAAATGTAACTACACATTGTAGGGGAACAGTGCTCAACGGTTGCAACAGATCCTACTAATGATTACCATGAAGGTGATACCTCAGTGAAACGATAAGCATCTAATAATCTGTATTATGCCTACCTTGTTCTTTTTGCTAATGCAATAGCTCACAGTCCACCAGCTTTTCTTGTTTTCGTCTCTCTGACAATCCGTGTATAGACTCTGTTGTCCTCATTTTTGCAACAGATAAACAACCTCTTCACCCATTAGGAGAGACAGATGTGGATATAGTCCTGATGCTGGGTATTTATGAGACCTCCTGTTATGTCCTCCATGACATGCACTGATCCCATCTTTTATGTTGTCAGAACAACTTCAACTTCCAAATCCTGGATTTTGCAAGACCTTTGGAGGTAGACTGCACCACAGGAGCAGCTGTTCTGACGTTACTGTTGCCTGTTTCTGTAATTCATGGATCCATGAAGGTTAGTACAGCAAGGTTTAAGGTTCAGCAGACTTAAACTTTTGATCTGGCCTGACCCCGTTCACAGCAAAGTCTTTTTCAACCATGTGGGTGCCTCCTGGTAAGAGGTTCAAATGAAGAATAGCAATTTAAAAAGCTTTTAAAAAACTTTTGATAACCCTTTGGCTCTCATGATTGACTTGACTGGTGCTTACTTTTTGGGGCCATTTGGGGTTCAGTATCTCACCCGAGGATACTTTGACCTACAGTTTGGAGAAGCCAGGGACTAAGCCACAAACCAAAGTTTCAAATGATAAAGTACTCACATGTAAAACTTTGGTGCTATTATATGTTTATTTGTTACAGGCACAGCAACTCCACTTACTGCAGACTATGCCGCTGACAACGACTCCTTGCTGCTCGTCTATTTGCTTCCAGTAATTGGCCAATTAGAAGAAAGTGCACTTGTAGTGAGGATAATGATAGCTTTGCATTATCCATTATGTATTATCTAGTACCAACAAAAACATACAAAGCTGGGCACAAGCATAACAGGCCCTCTTTAATATCTGATGGCAGTCATAGTAAACATTTTTGGGCCTAAAAATAAGCATACGCCGCCATGCAGCCAATAAATCTGAAGCTCTCTGATTGGAGGATTTTACTTTCAGCAGTGCTTTCTGGGACTTGCGGTTCTCCCTTGAAGTTTTGATGACTCAGTTAAAACCCAACTAGCCCAATCAGTGCAGTTTAAACACTCTGTCCCCCTCCCTCTCCATAGAGGTCATTACCCTAGCTACCTCCCCTCCTCTCTGCTATCTTATCTCTGCATTCAGACTCCATTACTCCACTCAACACACAGAGGTTTCTCCAGGCTGATCTCATAAACATCTAGGACCATGTTCTGGTGTGTTCGTCTGTCCCTGGGACTCCTGTTTCTCCATCTGGCTGCTGCTCATGGTATGTTCATAAAACCGTGTGTTTAGCTTTGAAGAATGACAAATCATAGAAGAATATGGCGTTTAAGCTGAGAGAGAAAGAAAGACCACTATGTTGAATGCATGGGGGTTTTAGAGGGGGTGTTGTGGGTGAGGGTGATTGGCAGATGGCAGGTGACACTTGACCCCGCCCTGTGTGTTTAGTGTGTTGTGTATGATGTCAGCATGACAGTAGCATGCATGCCACACAGGAAATACTCTCCTAAATTATCAGAATTTTTTTTATCATTGAAAATTGATTTTTGAACATTAATTGTATAAATAACAATATAAAGAACTGTTTACAACTTCAGATTTATAGGTGAAATAAAGCAAAAACAAGAAAGGAAGTTTAAGAAGATGCCTATACAAAACCTGCACGTAGCCACTATGACATCACTTATTGGTTTCTGGACATTTTACTGTAGCACAAGCATTTTAGCTGCTGTTATGCTAGTTTGTTGAAGCCATTAATGACCATATTTGTACCATTTTTACTCTTACTTCACACCACATTTAAGGTATGTGTCAGTCTGGTCTTTAGGGTTTTAAAGACACGCTGTATATAACAGATATATGCAGCTACTGTCACATGAATGGATTGTGAAGTTCAGTTTTAAAGTTTTGACTTTAGTATTATGGGGGGTTTTTTTTTTGCCAGAAGTGACCATACAGTGTCTAGACAAGAAAGTGGAGTTGCACTTAGTTATACTAGCTAGCTAGGTTATTAAACTTGGTTGTCTCACACTGGCACAGGTACTTTCTGATCATTTTGCAATTAGTATTAGGACCCTCATGCAAAATTAAAAACTTAAGGGACCAGCTCCTCTACCAGGAATTGCCACCTTACTGTGGTGGAGAGGTTTGTGTGCCCCAGTGATCCCAGGGTTGGGATGTTGTTGGGGGGCTTTTGCTTTGCCCTCTGGTAGGGTCTCCAAAGGAAAATTGGTCCTTAGTGAGAGGCCAGACAAAGAGGAATTCAATGGACCCCTATATCTGACAACAGAGCAAGGGAACTGTGCCCAGGATAGGGTTGCTGGAGACCCACCTTGAAGCCAGGCCTGGGGAGGGAGCTTGAGGGTGAGAGGCGACATGCACGGGTGGGTATTCTTGTATCCCCTCAGTTTGCTTCCAGTGCGGGATAGGAGATCCTGTGTGTTAGTCAACAGGAGAAACAAAGCAGTTCCCTGCATAACTATTGCAACCATTGCCTGCTCAAACTTGTTCCCGTCGCTTGTTGGACTCTGCCAGGCATACCCTTTGTCAATGATTCTATTCGTAGTTTTAATGGAAAGAATTTCTGGGTGTAGGCAGGTGGCAGGAAGCTTCCAGTTTTTGCAGCCTATGTGGTTCTGCTGGCTTCATTGGGAAAGGAGTCAGCTGAGGATGAGGTGTCCTGGGTGTGTCCTACTGGGAAAGAACATGTTTCTTGGCTGGTTTCCATTTCAGTTATTTCTCAAATGACTCAGCCCTAGATCATCCTTAGAAAATAGAAAAATGGAAATGGTATAGAAACCATTTAAACACAGCAAGTCATATTATGTGTTTGGTAATTGCATTAAGAATATTCCAGACGCTGTCCATAGGCATGAATGTGAGTGCGCATGGTTGCCTGTCTCTCTGTGTTAGCCCTGCGACAGACTGGCATGTCTTTTTATGTTAAAATGGCTATGCTAAACTTAAGCAAGTGTACAGTTGTTATGAAGAGTGAAAGTAGAAAACAGTTATTTGTATCAGACTGTAAATATGTTATTTCAACTGTAAAGTCAGACATTTAAACATGGGTGTGTATGGAGAGCCAGACTCAGGCGGACAGTAGAAGAACTGTTTCTGGCACTTCAGTGTTGCTTCATCGCTTTTTCAAAATGCACTCAAACAATATCATTAAATTAAACACTGATGTTTAATTTAATGTTTTGCATTATTTTTTCTCACCAGTCTTCTTAGACAGTCAAGAGGCCAATGAAGTGCTGAATCGAAAGAGACGAGCTAACAGCCTTTTCGAGGAGTGGAAACAAGGCAACATGGAGAGGGAATGTATGGAGGAGCGCTGTAGCTGGGAGGAGGCGCGAGAGATATTTGAAGACAAAGAAAAAACTGTATTCACGCCAAAACACTGATTTAAATTTGAACTCAAACATTACAAAATTTTAGAAAAAATTATAGAGAATATTAGGAATCATACGTCTAAATTACCGTATTTTCCTTTTAACCATTATTTAGTGATGGAAAATCTGGCTTTTAGATGTTTTGAGCAATTTAATTTTCATTTCTGTTTTTTCAGGATGAATTCTGGGCCAAGTATATTGGTAAGTTTTTGTATTAAAAACTTTTCAAATAATTGCCT
>VOQK01019504.1:25656-39575 GCA_015052645.1 Benitochromis conjunctus
AAAGAACATTAGGTTATTTGTAAAATCACCAACTGAAAGAGGACAGCTGCTTAAATGTAACCTTGTACTTTACTTTGACTGCTACATTCGAACACTTGATTCCCTGCTGTGCGTGTCCCACAGATGGAGATGCGTGTATATCATCGCCCTGCGTTAATGGTGGCCAGTGCAAAGATGCAGTCGGCAGCTACGCTTGCTACTGCCAAGAAGGCTACAAGGGCTTCAACTGTGAAATTGGTGAAGAACTTCAAATCCCACTCACTGACTTTCAGAAAAAACTTTATTTAACTTATTCTGGTCAATAAGACAATCTTGTAGATTTAGTGTAAGTTTAGTAATGGTTAAAAAAAGGCTATTGCCACGTAAGTCTTCAGATGGCCCTCCTTTCAGAAGCAGTTTTCTAATCTTTCTGGAGGTTATATTACCGAAGAACTGGGCAGAGTAATAGGTTCAGGTTGCTGTGGAAAAGAACTGGTGACACAAGGCACGTTTTTTTTCTTATTATTACTTCTTGAGCTCAGATGGTAAATGATAGTAAATCTAAATCTGTAGGAAAAAAAGGGACCAAAGAGCCTGGGACATCTTGAGCTGTTTCATGGACCATGAACCATGCAAGGTTCTTATGGTCTGTCCAAACTGCAAAAGGACATCCAGCTCCATCTACCAGCGTCTCTACTCCACCAATGCTAATTTGACAGTCAGTGGTTTATGATTCCCAACATAATAATTTCATTCTACAGATGAAAGGAAGCAAGAGAATAAAGCAAAATGATGCATGTTATTCTCGAATTTGAGACAGTGGTGCACCTATCACAGCTGGTGGGGAATTTCTCTTTAAGGGTAGTATAGTCTTGTGTTGGTGTAGAGTCCCAGGTGGAGATGAAGTTAGTGGGGTTGCAAATGTACTATAATCTCTGACTAACCTATGATAAAGGTTAGTAAATAATCTGATTCCAAATAGATGCTCTTGTTCCTGTCAGGAAAGGATATGTTAAGTTTAAATTTATCCCCCTCTGTTATCGGATGGATCTGTGCCCATTGCACAGGTTCAGTTTAGGAATGACGGTCCACATAGGTGCAGATACACACGACGATCTGGACCAGACTCAAACCTGGCTCAGAGTCTGGCTCCACATCTTCTTCTAGCTCAAAGATCTTCACTGCTTGATCCACATTCAGTAGCCACCGCAGTGTCTCGACACTCAAAAACAAAACAACTAAAACACAAATTCACTGTGGACTCCGAATATCCTAAATGCCACAAATCTCTCATTTCAAAACTTGTTATGGATATTGCTGTCAAACGTTTGCTGCCATAACTCCCACTATTTTCTCCTCATCCTCCACAACCTGTGTGCTGTCCTGAGATAATTACATTTCACCATGTATCCCTGCGCTAAAAATAAAACGAGTATTCAAGAAAAAATATGTTGAAAATTATAATGAAATTATAACTCAGTTTTTTCTTGTCCTATCAACACAATCTGAAAACTGCCACATAATGTGAACTCTGCACTTTCAACAAAAGTTGAACCAGAGACTTAACGAGACTTGATTGTGGTGCTACGTTACCTTTAATCGGCGATGTTGTTTGGATGGAGGGTTAATGTGCTTCTTCTTTAGCCACTTCATTGTTGCATTGTCAGCATGTTTTGGGTCATTGTTATTCTGGATCTTTCTGGAAAAGAGTGGAACGCCCACTCTGGGTAAGGGATAAGTTACTGCTCTAAGTGGAGGATTTCAAGTATCTTTGGGGTCTTGTTCACAAATGAGGGGAGTGAGAAACTGACCCAGTTTTGGGCAGTGATGCAGGTGCCATACTGATCTATTGAGATGAAGACAGAGCATAAAAACCAAGCTCTCGATTTCATGGTAAATCTATGTTCCTACCCTTATATATGATCACAAACTTTGGGTAGATTTAAATGTGAGTATTCAAGGATGAAAATTCTGTATGAAGGGATAGATATGAACACAACCAGGATACTGGTAATTTGGTAATTGTTCAGACGTTAAGCCTAATCACAACCTTTCCAAACTGCTAACCATGCACATCTGTGACGATGTGTTCAAAAACAATCTTTGTTCATCTAAAATTGCTGCCATCTATCGTAACAGTGTCGGTGTCTTTGCAGTTATTCCTCAGCTCTGTGAGGACAGAAATGGCGGTTGTGAACATTTCTGCAATGTGATGCAGGGAAGAATTCATTGCTCCTGTGCTGATGGATATTTCCTGGCATCAGATGACAAATCCTGCCACTCTAACGGTGAGAGAGTCTTTTACTCTGAGGGCAGAGCAGTAAAAGACCACCTGGATCACAGATCACACTTTGGAAACCATAATGTTTAAATCTCCTGGTGCCAAAACTCAACCTCTAATACAAACTCTTTCAGAAACGTACAAATGTGGTGCCATCATCAGCAAAGGCGTCCGGACTGTTTTCTGGTATGAGAGGAAAAACACAACCGACGGGAACATAACGAAGTTTAACAGCAGCGGCAACATCAACTCAACAACACGGCCTTATGTCCAGGATGCTGCGCTAATGTCCTCAGGGTCTGACAACAAAAGCCAAAATGTAGCAGATTATCCAAATTTGGAAAAGCTCATTAAGTCTGAAATGGCGACGATGATTCGTATTGTCAACGGGGAGGACTGTCCACCTGGACAATGCCCGTGGCAGGTAGAGACACTCTCACTAAACTTTTTGGGTTTATAACTTAAGAACTTACCCACCAGATACAGATTCTGTTTCAGTAAAAAGTACTAGGACATACTGTCACCTGCAATGTGATCACATGATTGTCTCAGGGTAAACACCTCTGCACTTCTTTTTTGGGGTGGGGGGGTGTTCTTGTCCTCATAGGCTCTCCTTGTGAACGAAGATAATGTCGGGTTTTGTGGAGGAACGATACTCAATCATAACATCGTCCTGACTGCTGCCCACTGCATGAACCAGTCGCGTTACTTCAACGTGAGGCTCGGTATGTTTGATGAGCCAGTTATAAACCTGCACATGTAATCCTAGTTCATCACAGTCACATGAAAACATACTGCCTGTAATTTTAGTGTAATATGGTCTTTATGCCAATTAAGAAGTAATAAATCTCATTTATGATTTCTACCTTAATTTTATGGTACACATGAATATTTTATATATTTTATGAGATATTTTAATGTAGGTATTTTTTTCAAAGTATGAAATACGGTACAGATAAACCGTTTTGTCAAAAGCATCATTTGGTCAACTTCTGTTAAAATGAAACATTTAGATTAAACAGTGTTCTGTTTTAAAAGACTTTGTTTGCTATAAAAAATAAAAATGATTACTATAATTTCTCATGAAAACATCAGCTGAACATCTTTCTTTCTCTGCATTCAGGTGAATTTGACAGGTTGGTAAATGAGGGTACTGAAGCTGACCACTATGTGGACGCTATCCTCACCCACAGAGGGTACAAGCCAGACACCTACCACAATGACATTGCACTCATCAAATTAACCACGCCCATCAAGTTCAGCAGGTTCATTGTGCCAGCCTGCATTCCCGAGCAAGACTTTGCTGAAAAGGTGAATTTTTAAAATCATATCATACTGTATCATAATATATCGCTTTTATTTATACATAACAGGCCTGAGCAAAGTGTTGTAACATAGAGCCAGAGAGAACAAGATGGGACATATGGCTGCAGCAGCTGACAGAGATAAATGGGGGTGTGATCATTAAGAGACTTAAAGCGTTTTTAAATGAACTGGAACTCAGTGAACTGGAGTTAAAACTGCAGTGACATACTGTTGCCTGCAGCAGATAAAAAGCTGTAGGCGAACAACGGAGGCTGGCTGATTAATACAAGACGTCATAAAAGCATGCATTAATGTTTCAAGGTTACGTTTGGACAAAAGAGGCTTAATTTTTTACAACAGCTGGAACTGGAAAAGCAGGATTTTACCACTCTGTTCACAGGAGAATCGAGCTTTAGAGAAGGATCCATTTTCACACCTAAATTAATAATCGATTTCTCAGAGAGGAAATGTTGATGCAGAGAGTGCTGCTGCTGCTGCCACATGAGTTTAGTTTCTCACAAAAATTCTGAGAATCTGCTGATGTCAGTGAGGCTAAATGTACAGTGAAGATGCAGTTAGCCAAGACAATAAGTCTGTTTTGTCTTGCTTAATAAAACGTTTTCCTCTTACTTCAGACTATTGATAAACAACCAGATTTTATACAACCAAAAACAAGGTTACCAGATTTTGTTTGGTGATGTGACGTTTATGTGACAGTCATTCACAGGAGGACAAATGACCTCTTATTTCAGGTCCTGATGCAGGAGCCGGATGGCATGGTCAGCGGTTTTGGACGTCGTGGCGAGGGTCGGGAGCCATCCAGCATCTTGCAGCGCCTGTCTGTCCCCTATGTGGACCGTCGAACCTGCATTGAATCCACTCCATTACGAATCTCGCAGCGGATGTTCTGTGCTGGTTATGACACGATAGCCAAGGACGCCTGCCAAGGTGACAGCGGCGGGCCTCACGTCACACGTTACCGTGACACCTACTTTATCACTGGCGTCGTGAGCTGGGGTGAAGGCTGTGCACGCAAGGGCAAGTATGGTGTTTACACCCAGGTGTCCAAGTACATTCAGTGGATCCGTGATGGTATGAAGATGCTGATGCAAAAAAACAAGACCGGCAGCAGGCTGAAGAGGCGCCACGCCAAAATAACAAGGCTGTATCTGTAACACATCTGTCAGCATCCACTGAGCAGAGATCAGCCAGACTTTGCACCGCTCATGTAATCACCAATGAACAGTCAGAGAAACCATATTTATGCTAGTGCTGCAAAGAGCTGCCAATCCCACCTGTAACAAGCACAGTTAGAGTCAGGAATTATTATGGGCTTCCTCCGGGTACTACGTTCGGCCCTTTACATTTATAATTTTGTTTTATGTAACATTAATTTGTATTCATGTTTATTTTTCCATGGCAATCATCTGACATCATATTTGAGATGAACTGAAGTCCACTGTTTCCTCTGGGCTCTGTTTCTGGTCATAATCTCCACTTCAGATGTTTCATGTTCTGGTTTCTTCACTATTCTTCTGCAAGTCTTTCTGATGTTTCCATCAAAGATGCATACTATCTCAAACATCATGTATCCTCTGAAATCTGATTTCAGAACTTTTCATTTTTGTATAATTACATTTTTTTTCATAATCTCTGTAATCTGAGGTCTTGTTCCATGTATGCTTCATGAGTCGCTGAGAGAAACGAGCTTTTAAACTGAATGTGAAGCAAATAAAAACAAACTGTAAGAACACTTGGAAGCCTGATGTCTTTTAATAGTAAGTACAGCTCATATTTATAATAATAATTCAACAGGTGAAAGAATCTCTAGTGACAGTTCAGAAAAAAAAGAGTTGAAAACATCAGAAGTTGTTTGTTTTGGAAAATTGTGTTTTTGCTGTGAAATTTGTGACACAACAGTTTAAACAGTACTGTGTCCATCTTATTACTCGATCTGTTATGTTGTTAGTCCCAGCGATGAACTCGATCTTTGTTTACCTCAAACAAACAAACATGTTGATTTTTCAGGTTTGAACAGAAAGTCCAGAGTCCACCTCAACATCACAGCGTTTACTGGAAACTGTGTCGTCGTTTAACTCTTTATTCAATCGTGTGAATAACATGTCAAAAAACAAAGAATTATATAAGGACTGGATATTTATATGTCCATAAAAAAGCATAGCAGTAAAATGACCTGGGGCCAGATATAAATGAACTCCACAGACTGTTAAAAACATGATACATGACGAAGTCAGGCTGGCAGAGATTCCTGTGAGGTTTGTGAGTCACTAGTGTGTGTATATATGTGTGTGCGCAAATGTGTGTGTGTCAGCAGTGCAGTCAGTGTCATGGCGGTCAGCATCATGTCAGCGTCTCTTCTCCTGTTCTGCCTTCTTCAATGTTTCCTTCAGGTCTCCAGCCAAGGAAAAGGTAAGAGAGCGACCTTTGACCCTTTGCTGTGTTACTGGTGTTCCTTAAGAACATTCCCAGGTGGCACAGAAATGAACCACGTCTTTACTGTCACTACAGTACAAATCTGCTGTGTATCAATGTTACTGATCATTTCTTTACATTTTGTAAGCAAAGTGGGGAATTTATTTAAAACATGTGCAAACATGTTTTATGAATTGTAAAATAGTTTTTACAGTTTGAAAGTCGATATTCGCTGTGACCACCTTCATCCTTCAGCACAGCCTGAACTCTCTCAGGCAGCTTTCTTGTCATTTGGCTTAAGATGTTTGCAAACTACTGCAGACAAAAACGAATATTTGACAGCTCAAAGCTGTCAAAGCACCAGTAGAAATGAAATGATGGATTTTGTTTCAAAATCTATTATTTAGTTTTTCATCCTCTGTTAATGTTTAACACTTCAGTTAGTTTCAGTTATTATTATGTGTTCACCTGACATGTCAGAGCCTCCAGTCTCTGATTGCTCGGTTCTTCCATTATGACTGAATGTGCGACAGGAAACAACCTGTGCATTCACACGTTTGTGTTTTCAGTGTTTCGTTCAGCTCCTGAGGCCAACACCGTGTTCCTGCGGCCCAAACGGGCCAACTCGTTCATGGAAGAGTTCAAACAGGGCAACCTGGAGCGGGAGTGCTACGAGGAGCAGTGCAACATTGAAGAGGCTCGTGAGTACTTTGAAGACACCCAGAAGACGGTTGGTTGAATTTGAGCTACTGGGCTCATTTCTACACCTGCATTTTCTTTCTTAGATTCCACTGGAGTGCGTGATACGCAGTTAAAAACTCAAGCCTGAGCTTTGATTTTTGTCATTACAGTTGGAAGTTTGAGTGAAAAAATGATAACGAGTCCTGTTTGGATTCTCACTGTTGTTTGTTTTCTGTGTAGAAAACCTTCTGGGATGTTTACTCTGGTGAGTCTGATTTCACATTAGCTACTATATGCTCAGTGACATCTGCTTAATTAAAAATAAGAAGCCAAATGAAAAGATGTTCCAAGTAATTTAATTACTAAATTATAAAATGTGGATTTCAAGCAACAAATACGCGCATGTAATAGTCATCATATATACAATTTATACTTACGTAGATGAAAGCGTCAACCAGATGATCTGACCAGATCTGTATGCAAACTGCAGAGGGTCAACAGATGTTTAGACCTCAGCCAGGCCCCACAATAATAAAAAGAAACCCACAGTAACGTATTTCAAATAGGTGAAAATTGCACATGAAGAGATACGAATCTAACATTAATCCTAGCCGGGGTACTGGCATTGTGGTGCACGTTCAGAGGTGAAGCATAACCACAATCTCTCTGACTTGTTAACACTTTTACTGCCATACACAAGGAGGAGTGCAGGCTCCTAACAGTGTCTGTCTTTGCAGTTCTTCCTCAACTCTGTAAGAACAAAAATGGCGGCTGTGAGCATTTCTGCGATGTGCTCCAGGGAAGTGTTCAGTGCTCCTGTGCTGATGGATACTTCCTGGCATCTGATAAAAAATCCTGCCATTTCAATGGTGAGAGAGTCTTACGAATCTCCCTGGTCTTTCACTCTGATAGCAGAGCAGTGAAATATATCACAGATCAGACATTAGAAACTATAAACTGTGAAAATAAACTTTCTGGTGCCAAAATCCAATGTCTAATTTTTATTTAAAAAACTCTTGCAGAGACCATCAGATGTGGTTTCATCATCCCCAAAGGGCTCCGGACTGTTTTGAGGTACCATCAGAAAACAACGGAGGGGAATATAACTGCACTTAACAGCAGCGTCAACTCCAGAGAGCTGAAACAGGATGCTGATTTAATGTCCTCAGTGTCCGAGAACAGAAGCCAAACTCCAGCAGAGTCCTGGACGACTCTGGAACGTCTGATTGACTCTGAAATAGAAGACGAGTCACATCGTCAGTCAGGGTATTGTCCACCAGGAGAGTGTCCATGGCAGGTAGAGACACACATGAACATGACATTCATGACATGACATGAAGTTGTTTTGTTTGCATTACAAATATTGATCCGGTACAGACTCTCAAGTGAGGTTTTTGGTTTTTTAACAGCATTCATAGCATTGCTTCTCATCCTCATACATCTTCCAACTCTGGACAGGTTTAACACTTTCATGTTTACATGGTTTGTTTTCCTATCTTAGGCCCTTCTTTTCAGTGAAAATCGAATAGTTTCCTGTGGAGGAACAATACTCAACGAAAACATCATTCTGACAAGCGCCAGCTGCGTAAACCAGTCACATGACTTCATCGTCAGGCTCGGTAGGTCTGATGAGCCAATTACAAGCCTTCACATACAATTCTCGGTCATCACATTCAGATTCAAAAATACCTGCTTCAGTTTTATTTTAATACTGACTGTCTGCCTAATAAGAATTCATAAATCTTTTATATGTTCTATGATTTCTTTGGCGCAGGTCCAATTCACTTAAATTTTATTTATACATAGCGCAAAATCACAACAATGGTCGCCTCAAGGTGCTTTATATTGTAAGGTAGACCCTACGATAATACATACAGAAAAAAACCCCCAACAATTATATGACCCCCCTGTGAGCAAGCACTTTGGCGACAGTGGGAAGGAAAAACTCCCTTTTAACAGGAAGAAACCTCCAGCAGAACCAGGCTCAGGGAGGGGCGGCCATCATACATCTGTGACAATGCAACCTAGTATGGTGGATTAATAGAAATGCGAGTCCATCATGTCCATTTCATGCTTTGCTTCTCCAAAACCTGACATAGACATTCATGTATAAGTTGTACTATGCTGCAGTAACAACAGAGAGGGAGATATTTAAAGTTATTTAAAGTTTATTTATAGTTAATGCAACTTCTGCATGGGTGTCTAATCCATCCTTTGAAGAGGAAAATTGTGAAATGGACACAATGGACTGGGGCGTCTATTACATGCTTTATGGCATTGGTTGTTCTGTCTGCTGAATTTTCCTTGTCTGAAGTATGGGAGCGTTGTAGCAGCCTATCGCACTCAATGCTACATCCCCCTTCTGGCAACATCATGCAATTACAACCATAACTCCAACTAAAAATCAGTGCCAGCCTGCAATAAAACAAGTCCTTTTACATCAGGCAATACTTAAAACAGATTACAGTTGTGACCATACATTTGCAGGTGTTATATATGTATTCATTTTTGTTATGACTGTTGTATTTAAAGTGTTTTGTTTGTTTCTCTGCATATAGGTGAGTTTGACAGGTCCGTGGACGAAGGTACTGAAGTTAACCACAAAGTGGAAGCAGTCCTCGCCCACAGAAACTACGATGCACAAACCTACAATAATGACATTGCACTCCTCAAACTGGCCACACCTATCAAGTTCACAACGTTCATCCTGCCAGTCTGCATTCCTGAGAAAAACTTTGCCAAAAAGGTGAATTTTTAAGCTAAACAGACTGTTCATGCTCGAAAACCTGCCAGCGTTTTTAAATTTGGTGAAAGTCAAGATCAAGTTAATTAATCTAGCACATTTTCCACAGCTTTACAAACTAAAATGGAACTAAAATAAGTAAAATGCACAACAATGATGCAACAAAATATAAAAGAGAAGGAATAAAATAATGAGACAATAAAAACAGCTGGCAAAACAAAAAAAGTTTGGGTCAACGTGTGCTAAAAGCCAGTCCATAAAAATGTGTCTTCAGTAAAGATTTAAAACGGTCGAGTGTTTATGCAGCTCTAATATTTAGAGGCAGATTACTCCAGTCTGGGTCCTGCCACAGAGAAGGCTCTGACACCACCAAACATTAGTTTTGAACTGGACCTCGTGGTTCTTCCTGGAGCATAGGTAAATAGGTGCTCAGGCAGGTAAGAAGATTGCCTGTTTTGTGAGTTAAAGGCAAAAGTAAAATTTAAAATTGGACATGGTAAGAAACAGGAAGTCAGTGTAGAGAGGCCAATAGAGAGGGTCATATGCTCCTTTCGTTTCGTACCAGTTAGCAGACGAGCAGCTGCATTGTGGACCAACTGAAGACGATAAATAGAAGACTTGTCCAAAACAAAGTACAGAGAACTTCAGTAGTCCAGTCTGCAAGTAATGAAGAGAAGAATAACTGGACCACGTTCAGCATCTCCATTGCCAAAGCTGCTGCTCTGAGCTGCGGCCGCAAGGTGGTTGGTGGTAACCCCCAAGCCAAATGGTGGACACCAGAGGTGAGGGGAGCCACCAAGCTGAAGAAGGAGTCCTATCGGGCTTGGTTAGCCTGTGTGACTTCGGAGGCAGCTGATAGGTACCGACAGGCCAAGCGGAACACAGCGCGGACAGTAGCTGAAGCAAAAACTCGAGTGTGGGAGGAGTTCGGAGAGGCCATGGAAAAAGACTTTTGGGCTGCCTCTAAGAGATTCTGGCAAACCGTCAGGCGACTCAGAAGGGGAAAGCGGTGTTCTACCTGCACTGTGTATAGTGCGGGTGGAGCACTGCTAACTTCGACTGAGAAAATTGTCGGGTGGTGGAAGGAATACTTTGAGGACTTCCTTAATCCCACTGGCACATCTTCCATGGAGGAAGCAGAGTCTGGGGACGAAGGGGATGACCAACTCGGTCACTGAGGTAGTTAAACAACCCCTTGGTGTTAGAGCCCTTGGGGTGGATGAGGTCCGCCCCGAGTTCCTGAAGGCTCTGGATGTTCTAGGGCTGTCTTGGTTGACACGCCTCTACATTGTTGCATGGAGATCAGGAGCAGTACCCCTGGATTTGCAGACCGGGGTGGTTGTTCCCATCTTCAAGAAAGGGGACCGGAGGGTGTGTTCCAACTATAGGGGAATCACACTCCTCAGCCTCCCTGGGAAGGTCTATGCCAGGGTGCTGGAAAGGAGAGTCCGTCCAACCTCGGATACAGGAGGAACAATGAGGTTTTTGTCCTGGTCGTGGAACACTGAATCAGCTCTTTATCCTCTCAAGGATACTTGAGGGTGCATGGGAGTTTGCCCAACCAGTCTACATGTGTTTTGTGGACTTGGAGAAGGCATTCGACCATGTCCCTCGGGGTGTCCTGTGGGGGGTGCTGTGGGAGTATGGGGTGTCTGGCCCATTGCTACGGGCCATTCAGTCCTTATACAACCGTTGCAAGAGCTTAGTCCGCATACCCGGCAATAAGAAGGACTCGTTCCAGGTGGGTGATGGGCTCCGCCAGGGCTGCCCTTTGTCACCGATTCTGTTCGTAATTTTTATGGACAGAATTTCTAGGTGTAGCCAAGTGGCGGAAGGCTTTCACTTGGGTGGTCTCAGAATCTCATCTCTGCTTTTCGCGGATGATGAGGTTCTGTTGGCTTCATCGGGTGATGGCCTCGAGCTCGCCTTGGAACGGTTCGCAGCCGAGTGTGAAGCGGTGGGAATGAGAATCAGCACATCTTAAGAGATACTTAAACCAAGAGTTTAAGTATCTCGGGGTCTTGTTCACGAGTGACGAGAGAAGGGAGTGGGAGATCGACGGATCGGTGCGGTGGCTGCAGTGATGCGGACGCTGTATCGGTCTGTTGTGGTGAAGAGAGAGCTGAGTGTAAAAGCGAAGCTCTCAATTTACCGGTCGATCTACCCTCACCTATGGTCACGAGCTGTGGGTAGTGACCGAAAGAACGAGATCGTGGATACAAGCGGTGGAAATGGGCTTCCTCCGAAGGGTGGCTGGACTCTCCCTTAGAGATAGGGTGAGAAGTTCGGCCATCCGATGTTTATATACAGTTGTATATAAACATGTCATCTATTGTACGTCGCACCTTTGAAACACCACAGTTATTCTAAGTGCTTCAGAACACAGAACTAAAAATACAGATTTAAGTTCAGATATATAAATTAGAGTGTAGAGAGTGAAGAATCAATTAAAAAATAAACATATTCAAGTATGATTCCGATATAAAGGCATGGTTAGGTAATTAGCCAAAGAAAGCAGTGCATAATCCCACTTTCAGTATATTTAAATGTTATAGTGCAAATCTGACATCCATAAAAAATGGGAAGCCTAGTGCCTAAATGTGATTTCTTCTTGGCCAATGGTCAAATACTTTGAGGGTCGACTTTCCCATAAGCTACAGGAGTCACTGTATTTTATCTTCCTTAAAAGAAGGCCTTTGTGTTTTCCACAAATTAAGTTTAAACATTTAATTGTCAGGGTGTCTACTCCTGTTGAAGACCTGTAGTTATTACATAACTGTAGTTATGTGATGTTTACATGAAAATATAAAAGAACTGCAGGATCAGAAACAGACAGCTGCCACTCTGGATACATTGTCTACCTTTAATTTCAGGTCCTGATGCAGGAGCCAGCAAGTGTGGTCAGTGGTTTTGGACGTCTTGGGGAGCATCTGATGCCATCCATGATCATGAAGCGCCTTGTTGTACACTACGTGGACCATCAAACCTGCATCAATTCCACTCGGTTTCTAGTCACTGATGGGATGTTCTGTGCTGGCTACAAATCCCGCGATGCTTGCCAAGGTGATGGTGGCGGGCCACACGTCACACGTTACCATGACACCCACTTTATCACTGGCATTGTGAGTTGGGGTGAAGGCTGCGGACGCAAGGGCAAGTATAGTTTCTACACCAAGGTGTCCAAGTACATTGGATGGATCCATGAGGGTATCAAAAAGCTGGTGGAGAGTGGCACAAATGGGGACGAGCAGCATTCTGCAATAACAAGGCTTTATCTGTAAAACACGTGTAAAACATCCACCAACACCCACAGTTTGTGCCTCTCATGCAATTGCTTCTGAAAAGTTAGAGAAGCAACATTTATCCCAGTGAGCAAAGATCTGCAAGTCCCACCTGTGACAGAGAGAGTTAGAGTCAATAGTAGTTTATGAGGTTCCCCGGGGTACTACTCCTAGCCCTTTATGATTTTTATTTGGTTTATGCAACATCAATATTTTTGTTTTTGGTTCAAATTCATAATTTGAGATGAATTTCTGTCCAACCTTCCCTCACCTTTAGCTCTGTATGGTCTTGATCTCTGTTTGATGTTCCAGTTTTTTCACAGATTCCTGTTTAACTCTTTCTGTTCAGACTGATTCCATTAAAGGGACAAACTGTCAGTAATATCCACTGAAACTTCATTTAATCATTCTGTTGGTCACTATGATTAAAAGTGAGAATGGAAAGCATGTCTGTGTCCATGTATTCTTTATGAGTTGCTGACAGAAATGAGCCTTTGAGCTGAATTTTAAACAACTATGGACACTATTAAAAAAAATAATATAGCAACGGTGTGAAGCCTGATGTCGTTTGAAAATGACACTTTTTGTTCTCTTTTGTTTCTCTGAGTAAAGCAAACAAAAAGGACATAGCTGTCCTACCTAATTATAGGCCAATCTCCAACCTTCCTTTCATCTCAATAAATCTTGAATGAGTAGTTTTAAAAGAGCACAACAGATCATCTGTAGAGAAATGGTTTATTTACAGAGTTTCAGTCAGGTTTCAGGGTAAAGAAACAGCTTTAGTGAAGGTTACAAAATTGGACACATCTCATCCAATTTGTTCATGTAAATGGAGAGTCCTCTTTACACACCAAGGTTAATTATGGAGTTCCACAGGGTTCAGTGTTAGGACCAATTCTGTTTACATTATATATGTTTCCCTTAGGCAGTATCATCAGAAAGCATAGCATACATTTTCACTGCTATGCGGATGACACCCAACTTTATCTATCCATGATGCCAGATAACACACACCAGTTAGTTAAATTGTCTTAAAGACATAAAGACCTGGATGACCTCATTTTTCTGCTTCTAAATTCAGATGAAACAGAGGTTATTGTATAAACATTAGAAATGTGATATCGACACAGATTCTTACTCTGGATGGAATTACCTTGGCCTCCAGTAACACTGTGAGGAATCTTGGAGTTGTTTTTGCCCAGGATATGTTTTTAAA
>VOQK01019511.1:2516-18175 GCA_015052645.1 Benitochromis conjunctus
TGAGAGGAGCGCAGGGGAGCAGCATATGGGGAGCTGAATGGTGAACAGGCAGTGGGCAGGGAAGGAGACACAAAGCTCTGTTCATGTGCATTAACATGCTGTACAGTAGCAGTGGCAGGCACACAAACAGCCAACTCCATCTCTTTATAGACAAGTACAGAGGTTCTGTACTGGTTTTATGTATAGTGAAAACATATTACGGCTCCATATAAGTGACCATTTCTCTCTTACAATTAACAAAGACGTAGGCATTGTTTTTAGGGTGGATTTTTTTGTCGTTGTTGTTGGATTTTTGTGTGGATAAGAACCTCAGTGTGCAGAAATCAAACTAAAATGACAAACAGTACTTATGAAGGCTGCACAGTCATCAAAGAAATCAACGCATCTGTTATTTAGGATCGGCAGAGGAGAAACTTTAGGCTTATTTAGTTTATTCAGCATAATATCTAGTTTATTATTGCCAGATATAGACTTTTCTAACAGAGCTGTATAAATCTACCATAAAAATTGTTTACATTTATCCAAGACAGCAATTATAGTATACAAATCTTGCTGCACGTAGAAAATTCAAAACAAACATAAAAGTGTGAGCATGCCTGAGGAATGAGATTGCAGATGTCTCTGATGTCTCCGAGCTGCCTCACCAGTAAGTCTCTTGTTCTGTGGTCAGAAAAACTCCACTGTTTTGGAGCACAGTGTGGGACTCATGCTGTCCCTTTCCCGCTCCCTAGACGATTTGGGGGATGCATTTTTATAACACGCTGTAAAATGGTGAAAATGATGGAAGCGCCAAAAAATACGATTTTTGAAGCCATGTGTATTCGCACCTGCAGGTAGTGTTCCCTTTATACACAATTCACGCTGCCCTTTACACGCCCACATTTAACCTTGAATGGTCAAACCACCTCATGACAACACTCCTCTAGTAGTGCCAGTGCTTTAATTGTGAGTTATTACTTGGAAGATTCAATACAGCATTTTAATGTTTATGGCTGTTAGACTGATTGAGTTAAAGGATGGCAGTAATCTGTGGTTTCTTTGACAGTGGGACTTCCTCTGAAAGTGAAACCTTTATAGGTTCCCACAGTTAGTTTGACTTTTTTATGGCTGGTTTTGCCTGCATATCTGTAAGCTTAGGACTCACGATGAGGATGCAATAGCTGTGTGAGAGGTGTCACTGGCTTCATATCCAGGTAGCGTACTCACACAATGCATATGTGCACGTTCCGGGTGAAGTGACTGTAGAAGGCACTGTGAGTGGGAGCCGCTGCAGTGTCACGGTTGCGTTCACTGAAGCGATTTTATTCTCAAAAATGAAATAAAACCCAACACTGTACTTGTTGATTTATGAACGGTATAAAAACATTTCAGATGACAGTAAGGACCACAGCCACCACTGAACCAACCAGCCTGCAGTTGCAGAAATGCAGTGTAGGCCATGAGTGGTCAGTTCTCAGTTATCACAAAATTTTTATTTTTTTTACAATTTTGTCTTTGAGCTAAACTGTATTTCTAAATCATTCAAACAGGGTGTCATTGAAGTGCTGACTTTCAGTTTTAATGCACGGGGTTTACACACAGTACTGCATTAACTGTTTACAAATTATAGCCATTTTTACACATAGATCCCCATTTTCAGAGGATGTGCCCCTCTAACTCACACAAATGCACACATACAACCAGACATGCACAATGACCACAAGGCCCCAGCACTGGACCACTCAGGGGGCTTGATGTTAATGACAGGGTCTGTAGCTGAACTGAACTGTACAGCTGGTCCCAGCTGCCCTGCGCAGCTGCAACACATGACAGAGACAAGGAAGAGAATGAATTAGAAGAGAGACAAATATGGTTAAGACAAGGAAAGTGGACCAGAAAATGTAACAAAGAAAACCTGTGACAGACTGATGTCCTGTTTAGGGTGTACCCTTGCCCAGTGACAGCTGGGATAGGTGGTTAAGAAGATGGATGGAGCTGATGGATGGACAAAGAAAAGCTACAATGGGGCGAGGATGAAAATGCAAAAGCGAAAGCATCAGAATCAGATTGAATGTAGAGGGAGATTAACTGGAGGGTCAAGGGCTGTCAGCATAGCAAAGAGATAACAAGAAAGAATGATTAAGAATAACAGAGAGTAAAAGATACTTCTTCCTTTGTCTCTAAGCTTTAAATGTTCCCACTGAAACATCCATCTGCAAAGTTTCTACACACATGTCGACGGTGTGTCCGAAAGAAGGATCATTGTCTCCAGTTGTTCGAAGGCCGTTCCTGTACCTTTGATTGTACATGCAAAACGGTTTGTCCAGTGGAATCAGACCTTTAGCTGTTATAAAAGACTTTATTACATTTGCTATTAACTTTGCAAAGGCAGCAATAAAGGAATTGAAAGTGTAAAACCTAAATACATGTGTATGAGGACACATTTGCCTTTTTGAACACAAACAAGCTTTTTCGATGGGATAAAAAAGTGTGATTTCTGTGAATATGGTGTGTTGGGCAAGTATGTGTTTTCTTTTCTTTTTTTTTTTCATGATGCATTGTAGTTTCTCCTCAGGAACACATGGCAAGGTATTTACCAAGCCATCTGCTAAAATCGCCTGGTTGAATTGAGCTGACGTCCAGTTGCTAAGGAAATAGATGCTTTTCAAAGGGGCCAGCCAGTGTTGCACACCTGTCACTGTAAAAGGACCCAGTCTCTTTCGCTCTTTCTTCGTCGCTCTGTGCATTTCTGTCTCAACCTCATCCGTCACATACTGTGTTCAAATGTGCATGTCCCTACCTCAAACATAATTCAAAATTATTCTTTGTTTTTTAGATTTGGTGCCCGGTGTGCATGTTTGCTCTAATTGTACATTGCTTTAACTGTAAAACTGAATTGCTAACTTCTGGCAATTTCTTGTTTAAATTAGAATAAACTGCCTAAAAAGCACGTGATTACTGAAACGGCCGGTTAAATGAGCTGACGTGCGCCCGAGAGTAGCAAACCTGAGAATGGAGCACGCCGTGCTTCAGCACAGTTGGGGCACGTCAACGAGCAGGTGGTTATGATTGCTTTAGTGTCACAATCCTAGGGCCTGCGGCTAGACACTTTTCCCAGAAGAAGTTAATGCAGTTGGAGAAGTGTGTCTGGGGCTTGTGATGAGTTTCTGAGAACGTGGCTGCAGGGCAGGGTATGACCTTCGGAGAGAAGCTTTGTCATCTCGGCCTGAGCATTGCATCCCTGTCTGGGCAACACCTATAAAGGTCACCACAGGGGCAGATTTCTGGTCATAAATCAACAAGGTAACTTGGGACGTGCTGTCCTTTTGGTCCCAATTCCGCTGTCCTGCTTGGGCCTTGCCCTAGATTCGGGAGAAATTATATCATAGAAGACCGACATGAATGATGGATTGAAATTCTCCTTGTTTCTTCCCTGAAAGCTGAGCTTTATAACTTATACAGTAGATAAAATCGATGTGAGTGCTTGGTAAGTTTACTCATATTAATGCACAGATATTTTACACTGACAGAAAACTGTGATTCTATACCTACGCTGACCCTTGTTTCCCTAAAGCTCCCTGACAGCATAAACACAACAGTGATAAGTGAGTTCGCGTCCTTGTAACCTTGCTTCATAAGGTGCAGATCTGGGTGCACGATCAGAGCTTTTGCTTTGCCTTTGTACTTGACATCAGCTTTTGTATTCTACACTCTCTGCAGTATATTATTACTTTACCATAACAGGACCATTAGGCTTCCATTAGTGAAATATTAATATGCATCTCAGAAAGATAATTGCCCTCACCGCTCTCATCACCCAGACATCATGTGAACTTAGAAACAATCCCTGCTGTCTGTCCGCCACAGAACAAAAGAGCCTTGGATGGAGGAGGAACATCTTCATTTCCCTCACAGAATACATTAGGCCTGTAAGTGGGCTTGGTTATTGCTGATGCCTGCGTTTGCGTCGGGCACCTGGGATTCTCCAGACCTGTTTGATGTGGCCCTTTTCAAGCACTCTGATCATCCTGTTAAATTGCGGCTAATGGACAGGGCCTGCCACTCGGAGAGGCCTAGACAACGGGGGGACAATTTAGTGACATGCACACACCTGTCCTTTGTAGTTGAGCGAGACATTGTGTGCACAGGCACATTAGCCTCTGCGGCGCTCACACAGGCACTTTGTGGGCTGCGGCGTAGCCAGAGCTGCCATTTAGGCCTGAATAACCCCAGGTGCCATTACCTTGGGTACCTGAGTATCCCCACACAAATACTCTGACCAAACAATGACCAACAGCCAACGGGGTGAGGGTGGTGGTGGAGGGGTGTGCAGGGTGCTTGTACGTATGCTTGTGTGTAGCAATAAGTATTTGTGTAACTGTGTGTACATTGTGGATTTTCTTCTTCACTAGGGGGTAGGGCTGATGCATAGCTGCACCTGTCTCTACAATGGAATCCCCCCTCAATAGACAACAACAGAAGGGGGAGGCGGCAGTGAGCTGGGGGAGCTGTCGAGACACAGCCCACAAAACACCCCATACTGCTTCTAAACATCATACCTTGTTTGTGTCTAAATGTTAGCTTGAGACCACGACATTTTAAATTGGATTATTCTTTAGTTTGTATGAAATATTTACCGAGTATTGCAGCTGTGACATTTTTCCTAATTGGCAAACCCATTTTCCGAGCACAGTTTGTTTTTTTTCTTCCCGATCAGTAATAATCTTTTTCTATTAGGTAAAAATTACACAAATAATTATTCTTCAACAGTAACCAAAACGTAGGGGAAAAAAAATAAAATAAGGGGGCCCGTGTGAGGGAAACGACACTCATACGAACACACCAGCAGCTACTTTTTTGAAGTGTGCTGGAACAAATAACTGAGCAGGTAACTGAGCAGAACCTTTGAGAAATGTCCGAGGCTTGGCTCCAAACCAAGCCCATATTGAATGGCACCTAACAGTTTTAAATCAAGTCTGTGTGCCCAGCATCTGATGTGGGAGGGACTGGGAAAGGCTTTCTGTGAGCGCACCGGGAGATTTTTATATTTGAGCTTAGTATGTGTGTGCGCGTGTTTGTGTTTGTGTGGACAATGACAGTATCTGTTGTGCCAGAGGAACTGATGAGCAGGTGGTCTGAGTGGGATTCAGCATACTCTCTCTCCCTTCTATTCACACTAGCACTCATCTCTCTGCTGCTTCTGTATTTGTGCGTGCGTATCTGTCTGTCTTTCGGGCCGTCTCACTCTCTCTCTGCTTTTCTTGTTGTATTTTTTGTTATATGTGAATCATCGTGTAGTGCTGGGATGGGCTGGGCGGAAAGTAATGCAACTTACTTCTTCTACAGATATGATTTTTGCTCTGTTGCAAATGGGGAAAAAAAAACTGAGCTATGCTGCAGTACACTCTGTGGACCTGGTGTTGAATATAGTTGATTTTTTTTTTTTTTAAAGTTTTGACACCCTAGACGTATCTTTGATGTTCCAATGAATAAAACATTACAGGAACTCTCCTCTTCAATTACCACAGCCGTGCAATATTACATGACTCACAGGACTCCGGACAATACCCTTCATCCTCACACCCATGCACACACGTACACACACATGCATACTTTACATACCTTCACTAACCAGATGTCTACAGTATGTCTATTGATTGCTCCAGTGACATGGTTCAGCAATGTTCCATTTAGGTGATGCAAACAAGACGCTTACTGGTCACACGCACACACCTATGCAGACTCGCGCACACACATATACACACACTCGAGCAACTCCATACAATGCAGCGTGCGGTGTGCCTTGCCTCGGCAGGTATGATATGACCCATATGTTCCTGGCGCTTTGTTGACCTGCTTGGACAGTGAGACCGCGTTGAGTATCGACTCCATTCAGAGGATCAGGTGTAGATCTGCACCTTCGGCTTTGCTCAGATGTGGTGTCCCATGTCCCTTTTCCTCTCATGTATTTTGCAACAAGTTTAGTAAAGAAAGTTTTAAAAGTGAACTTCTGTTTCTGAAACATTGAAAATATGGCCACGAGGCAAACCTTAACTGGCTTTTGGATATAGAAGAAATGCAGGGTGAAATATAACTTTAGCAATTTTAAGGTACTATATGGCATGTTTTATGCTACTCTACAGTTGAATTATACCACTGAAAATGATGGAAACTGGGTATATTTACTCTTGATAGTTAAGTCATTTATTATACTGAATACTTAAATATACTTAAACTATATTCTTTAATTTATATAATTCTGGATGCTCTTTTTAATTTTTATTCTTCTGGTGGGTGAAAATGTGTCATTTACCAAAAAGTGGGCTCTGAATTCCTGGTCAGACTCATCATTCATCTTCTATCAAATAGGTCCTATTGTAATGTAGCCTGATTTTACCACTGTGGTATGTATAGTAGAGATGCACTGAATTTTCTTGGTCAATTCTGATTTTCAATGTTTTGTCAAGAACTGCCAAAACAGATTTTTTTTTTTTTTGTCCTAGGCTCTTACCTATGACGCTGACTGCTAGCTTTAGCGTTAATCATCTTGTTAGCTTCTTTAAAACATTGATTTTAAGCTGTGTAAAGGTGATTAAAGCGTGCCATGAAGTTACTACACTACATTGCTACAATTTTTGTGGTGTTCCTTCCACAGTTTGCTTTGGTGAAATTTGTGCATTCGCTCACAGAGCTAAGTTAGCGCGCTACCTCTCTGAGCGTGTGCCGACTGTCTGCCTATAAAAATCTGTTATTAGTTAATTGTATTATTTATTATAATAGGAGTAGTACTGATATTTTTCAAGTGATACACAAAGATACACAGTGTAAAATTAAAAGAAATCAAAAAACTAGCACCATATATAGCAGATGAAGCAAATGTGAGCTAAACAAGACATCTAACAACAGTTGCTTTTAAAAAAAATGGTGCACAAAATTGTATATTTTAGGTATGCATTGAATATACTGTACATTAAAAATTACCATTATGTGACAATTTATGGAATAAATGATTATTAAAATCGTGATGTTGCAATAAAAAAGGGGGAGAAGGTGAAACTCTGGTTCAGTGTTATCCTTTGTCATATTGTGGACTTATCTTGTGTTTGCTTTATTGCTTTAATTTGGCTGCATAAAATTATTCACATGACACATATGTGACATGTGCTGTGTCAGCATCGGCGACTGAGCAAGATATAAGCCAAGTACGACATCGAAGACTAACAATAGATAGACAGAGCTTTTTTTATTTAGCCCATGACAAACATTCCTACAGAGCCATCTTAGAGGTACATTGTGTCTGTGGCTGCACTGTATTTGATTCGAAGGATTTCCAGAGTGCGTTCATAGTAGCAACCCGTTCATCCTTTCCCTCTGTATCACTTCGATTTGCCTCAGCCCAAGGCAAGACAAAAGCCAGCCAGATTTAAATATGCAAATATTTTAGGAATTAGGGGGTTGATTTAAATAATGATGTGAAACGATGGACTCATTTTTCTGGAGAGGAAGAGGCATGGTAACTGTGCTCCACTGTCCTTTCTCATTAGCCACAGCACATCAAGCCTGCAGAAGCTGCGTTACTCTTGCATGTGCTTACACTGTACGCGTGCGTGCACGTGTGTAAATGCATTGTATAAACCTTTGTGCTTTCTTCATTGCTCTTTAATTAACAAATATTTTTTCGGCATTTCTGTCAGATTCTTATCAGAAACCTTATCTGAAACCTCCAGAGAAGTCGAGCGAGCGACGCTGTTTAGTAAGGGGGGAAAAAAAAAAAGCAAAGTTGTGGACGTACAGATTCATCTGAAACACAAGAAATTTTTCATATCGCCCCGCTTTAATCTTACATGAAAATCTTCTCCCGCACCAGCGGCATGTCATCATTTATGCCTTGATGCTCTCAGCAGATATTTAATTGGAAGCTTCAGTCAGATGATCTTTTGTAAATAATACTTTTAATGGCCCTACAAAGTGTGTTTGTGTTCTGATGCACGAGTGTAATCTGTTCATTTTCATCAGGGCTGGGGGTAAGTTGGGGGGGGCACTTAAGAAAATGAGATAAGGGGTTTAATGTTATTGTCATTGATTACGAAGTCCAGTAGAGAGAGGGGGAGTGTAACGGAAATGTAATAATAAGTAAATGTATATAGATTTTTTTTTTTAAAGAATGTTTGCATTTCTTAACATTTTAGTGTTTGTTATTGCGTCTGTCCTCTCTGCTCATGCAAATGTGCACGCCCTGGTGTATGTCTGTAATTGTGATTATTTCGTGAACCGAACTCTGAGTGGGTGTAGTCCATTGACCAGTATATAGCAAGCTATGCCTTGGCAGGTGTAGGATGCTACGTGGGCTAACTGAAGTCCCTCAGCCAGCCTGTTAGCCAGCCAGTCATCCACTCATTCAGCCAGCCAGTCAGTTACACAGAAAGGCAGAACACAGCTGTCTGAGCAGGCCTCCATTATCCGGCACCATCTATTGATTCACCCTGTGGGATTTTTCCTCTTTGGCATGGGATCATTTGTGAAGACACACCACTAACGTACAAGCCTCCATACACACACAGGCATGTGCACTTTCACACATGTATGCACAGATGCAACGCATTTATAAATGGAACACACACATTTGTACCAACATCGGGTAAAATCAATAGCCGGGGGGGGGATCTGGGACCTTATTTTTCATTTTCTTATTTCGGTATTGTCTCTTCATGACATTGAGAAGTACCCCTGTTAACGCTACTGTGTGCTGCTGTTTGGTTTTCTGTGATTATAGAGCACTGTAAAACGCAGAACCTTAAAAATATATCTGATGCTCTAATTGACGTGGTGGTAAATTCAGATTAGATCATGTTAATACTATTTAAAAAAACAGTTTGGGTTTTTTTATTTAGTTTGTTTGACATATTTTTAAAATTGTGTTAAAGAAATAAAAAAATAGGCTGTATACGAATCTCAATAAATAATTTTTTACCTATTTTTTAAAAATGATTTCCTTGATGAGAAATTAACCCTATACTTCTAACAGATTACAACATGCAGACAGAGATTATTTGCTTTAGAGGAACATCAAGCAGAAACAACCAAAAACTGCAATGACATGTTTGCATTCTTATCCTCCTGTGTGTAATTGTATGGACAGCAAACAAATAAGCATCTTAATGAGTGAGTGAGCACAAACAAACCAGCAGATACAGTATGAGCAAATGTAAACTCCAGATGATCATGATTCACATATTTGTCCCAAGTATGCACCCTTCAGTGTTATTGCCAATAAATAATACACGAGCCCCAGCCTTTGTTTATGGCGAGATGTAAAGCATGATCCTAAGTATTTTGCACCGATGCCAAGAAATGCCACTCAAATATGATGTCCTCCTCCATCGTCTCTTCCTCTTACTTAATGTGCACTGTACTCTTCTTACAGCGGGCTAACAACACTTTGAGAACGGGGCGGGGAAAAAAAGTTAATAAATAATAACAGCCGTTAATCTCTGATGGAAAACATCTTTTCATATGAAAATCTCCAGGTTGATCTCCCAATCCAACCACATTGTCAATCTGGAATACGGAGACGCTTGAGGGAAAGGCTCTGTAATCTGCTCTTAATCTGCGTCTCCCTCCCCTCCCCGTGCACAATATCCTCAACAGCAGCTGTTTAGTGCGCTCCACTTGTTTTCATTACTGTGGATTGTCTTTGAATATCACCCTAATATTTAAAATGTCTCTCTTCTGAGATTTTCTCCAGAGATGATAGAACAACCATTTAGGGCTATTGTACAGAAGGAATGTGTACTTGGCCAGCCTGTATCTAATTTGGAAATTATAGTGATTACGAGCTAAATATAAAAACCCGGGATTTTGAGGCTGTAAGAGGCCTGCAGCGAAGGCTTACTGTATTGTTTGCCAGATGCACACACAGAAGCACACACAAGTGGGCAAAAGCACAAACAAGCACAATGGTGGAAAAAAGCTGTCTGATACGCTAAGTGTTTCTGTGTTCAGTTGAGTCTGTGTCATCTTCTCTCTTCCCTCTTATTTTTTCACTGTCCTTCTGCCTGTCTGTGCAGTGGGAAACATTTGGAGCGATGTTGTTAAAAGCCCGCGAGCGAGGATGCAGGGAGCCTCCTCAGGCTCTTAGTCCATCCTGGACTTTAAATGGAGCCACACGCACACATGTACACACACACACGTACGATGGCTAACAGATGTTAGCCAGATTACACGCAACATGGGCCCAACTTCGCCTCAACTGCCACTGTCTGTTTGCCTTCACTCAAATGCTGCAGATTTAAGTCCTCTCCCATCCCTGTCTGATTCCTGCTTAAATCCAGTGGTTAAACAATGATCTGCAGGGTCAGGGATGCTGTCTACTAGATCTCTGGTTGCTCGCGCTGCGTGCAAGCAGGGGGATGTTGTATTGTTGGGAAAAGGGGAGCGTGACGAGAGTCTGCTGTGGATATAATTAATAGGCCACATGCGGCTGCACCAAATGTGTCACAGTGAGGGGAAATCAATCGATGAAGTCTGCCGGCATAAAGGGTGTATCTGTGGGGATGGAAAGATTAGGGAGGGGGCTGGTGGTAGAATGGAGCGTAGTGGGGGGAGGGGCAGGAGAAAAAGTGGAGTGGGAAAGAGGAGGGAATGAATGAAAGAAAGAGATGGCGAGAAAGACAAGGATGAGGAGGAAAGAGAGACCTTGGAGGACGGTGCGGGAGTAAGACAATGTTGCAGAGGTGAATGGGGACGTTGAATCTCCCATCTCAGCAGGATAGGAATCACAGCCTTCAGCGATATCCTGCTGCGACATTTGACATGGAAATTCATGACCGTGTCAATATATGGACATAACATAAATCCAGCACATACATCACTGGAAAGTCCGCGACTGGATATTTAGAAGCTCCTTTGATTCATACTTTTAGTATAGAAGTCGCGGGCAGTATCCAGCCTTTATTCCTCTCCTGCTGATGGTGCAGATATCACCAATGCTTTGGTGCAGATATCACCAATGCTTTGGCGCTAACTACAATACAACATTGGAATAGCTAAAAGCAATGGCGTTGACGCTTTGGACTCACCACCCAAGGGGTAAGATGTCCTGCGTTCTTAGGCCCCAACGTCTGCAGTTGGCCTGTTTTTTTAAAGAGTGCATATCTAAGTTTGGAGGCAGGGGAGGAAATCAATCGAGATAAGAGTTGGATAGAGAGCTGTGTGTTGAACAGGCTGGCAGCAGACTGAGAGGAGCAGCCTGTCACCAGCTGCAGGGCCCTCTCTGTGTGATAGCGTTGGTGTGTGTATGTGTGGATACGGGGACATGTAGGCACACAGTCGCTGATAGTGCTGCCAGTCGCCAGACACCCGTAGATGCGACGGGTGGCGTCTTTGCAGACAACTGCTGCAGTTGCCCTCAGAACATTAAGTCACGTAAATAGAAAAACACGAAAGAATGAATGCACTCGCATTCACTGACATGCAGCTGGATAGTGTAGTGATAAGACTACACACCTTTGGAGCGGGAGTCGCAAGTTTGATTCCCACCCGGTATCCAGTAAGGGTCCTGGCTAGACCCCTCATGCTAAAACCAAGCCCTGGAATGGTGTGGCTACGTCTGCAGCTCGGACACAAGCGTTTCACTACATGTTGTACTGTGTATGTGACAAATAAAACTTGAATATCATCTTATAAAATGACATGACACCGCTGCACATTTATGCAAACTGGTTCATGAGCTAATATTAACTCCCAGCTGCACCTGTAAACTGTCTCTGAGCTTGGGGGCCAATTTATCCAGCAGATTAAGTCTACTGTACACTCTGAGTGTAGGTTGCGTAAGGATGAATACTGTCAATTTATCTGTGCAGATTGCATTTCTGAGGGTTCACTGCTGCAGTCACAACACCAATTTAAATAGAAATTTGAGGTTTTGAGGTTTAAATAAATCTGCATTGGACGCAGAAAAGCAAAAATCCTAAAAATGCATTCTGTTATAATTTAGGGAATCTTTTACTGCCAATAAGGAATCCACTATTCTCATCAAAATGTTAGAAGATACAGAATTACACAGCCAGATTGCTAACTGTATATGGACAGGACTGTAATGATGAGCCCAACACCTCACTGTCTCTTTAGGATCTCTGTGGCTTTGTCACATGAGACAAGGCAGGTTTCACATAACTCAGTCTATCAGGAGTTGTCTGCTGGCGGTTAAAGAGCCCTGCATGTTTGCTGCAGGGTGTGTGGATGCTTGGATGACAGTTTGTGACCAACACAACACATGACAACACTTTCGACATGACATAGAGCATGTCTTACACTTTCTAAATCATTACATGAATTTAAAAGACACACCTTTGGTTTATATGTAAGTATACAAGTATATGTACATGTATTTTTATATACTGCTGGTTTATTTCAACTGATTCTGAGTGAAAAAAAATCCGTTTTTGCCAGCTCTTCATTAACTCATTAACTTCTCATGCATGAGTCCACGAAGCCAATACGGTGGCCCTGAAAGGTCAAATGTATTGCAATTTAAGAGAACACCAGAAAATAGAAAGACGCTGCAAAAGCACACAAAGCACACCGGAAATAGAGAAAAACCGAAATACATAAATAAATAAAAAAATCAGAAAACAAAGCAGAAGTGTTTTTGGGTGGGGCAATAATATGACGAGCCAGCTGGAGAAGTGACAAGCTAACAGTAAACTAAAAGCTAATGGCAAACATGCATCTACAGGATTTTTTTTTAATTATGTGATTAAAACACCCATTACCTGCCTCTTTCTATCCCTACGACACCGATAAATCATCTCCTTCTTTTAAGTGTGCAACCCATCGCATGTTTTGGTTTATGTCATTTCTGCAGCTAGTCCGTCACATTATTGTGTCCCCAGAAACACTTGTGAGCCAAAGAGTGACCACATACAAGACAATTTGACGTATAAACTCAGGTCAGTTTGGGACATTGTCTGAAGGTCACTTTACAGCCGTTTTCACTCTAGTATACTGGAATTTTATTATCAGTGACAAATTCAAATTTTGCTCCTAAAAAACACGTGTGCCCATTCCGATAATCTGATTATATTCAATTCAGTTTTATTTATGTAGCGCCAAATCACAACATTAGCTGCCTCAAGGCACTCCGATACCATCAGGACATGTCTACTTTGAGTCTGAATGAGCACACTGGGTTACGTTCTGTGAAAGTTGCAAGAACAAGGTTGGCTAGTGGCATTCATGTATTTCAGCATCAGTTCAACAGATATCACAGACACAAGATTACAGCTGGTCGTGTCTCTCGGTCAAGTCGTTGAGCTCCCCCTCAACATGATTCTTTTGGGGAATCCTCTAAGCAGCTATTTCATGTATAGAATAATAACTCTAATTTGCAGAAAGATCAAGACATGTGATGCATTTTCTCTACATTCTTAATGCAGAATCAAGGAACTCGGGCAGCTATCACACACGGAGACTCACAAAGCACTAGATGTTAAAAAGTGTGGCTACACTAACTAAAGATGATGCATTTTGCTTCTCCGTCTGAACACCTTGTTGGTGACACTCTAGATTAGGTTTGTTGGTTTTAGGAGATGGGGGAAGCAAAAGAGCTGTCATTTGGTCTGAGGAACACACAACCCCACACCCAGTGTGCATGGTCGCTGTAACACCCCTTGCTTCCTCCCCCTAGTAAACAGTCCATTAGCGTAGTGCTCCAAGGTAAACATATTTACTGGCTGGTGACGGCTTGCCAGTGTGGCTCCTCAGGCCCCGTGGCAGAGGGGATTTCATTAGGCAGAGGGCAGGGGGAGAAGGGAGGAAATTAATGTGCCATTCAAGATGATTTCTTTGTTTCCCATCAACATGATCACAGACAGGCCGCAGGGAAGAGATGATTTACGCACACAAAGGAAAGAGACAGAGAGAGAGAAGAAGGGTAAGAGGGAGGGAGAGAAAATATCACAAAAGGCTCCCAGTGCGTGAAATGTCTTCCTTTTGGTGAAAATGCTCTTGTCATGATTTTTGTTATGGCTTGAAGTGCTGGAATTGTTTTCAATCAGAAAAGCTTTCTTGTTTGTCATTAAGGATTGGAAATGGAAGTATTTCTGAGCAAAAGCACCAACAGGCACAGCAGTGTAATGCAATTTTTTTCCTACACTATCTACACATGGTAATCCAGCCATTGCGGTGATGTCCTGCAGCCTTGTTAAGAACCTGTTTCACAAAAGGATTTAAAAAAAAAAAATACAGTTTGCTTTACAACCTGGAGGATATTATTCTGTGTCCTGCCTTGTTTATTAATAACCAATTAATTTTATGAAAAGTAAATGCAGCTTATGGCAAAATGCTTGTTGGAAAACAGTCTTCAGTGACACTGCTCTATTGTTTGTTTGCAAAAGTAAAACTATTTAAGTCTTACATGAAATTAAAGTTTTTATTCCAAAGTAAGCTTTCATTTTTCACATTCAGCGAGATTTTCAATGTGAACTCAAGTCTATAGTAGTGACTTGAAGAGTGTGCACATCTTTATACTGTGGAGTCTTGATATCACTCGCCATGTCTGAAATGAAACAAACTAGAACATGATGAAGGACACTTCTGATCAAAAGTAGGCGGCTTGGAATATAAAAAATGCAGAAAGTGACTCAGATAAACTGGATATAAGCCTGTCTTTAGTTGGAGAGGACCGCTCTTCAAAATAGAAAATTCCAATTATGAGGACTTAGCAAACCTGGTTTTAAACACAAACTACCTCATAATGAAAGCTGCTGCTTAAATCAGGTTTTACATTTTTTGATGTACTGTTACTTTCTTTTAAGTATTTGTGTAATAACTGAATAGCAATATATTATATGTATGTTAGTATTTTCTAGGAACTTGCTAAGACCTTTAGTTATCAGTACAGGTCAGGATATTTCGACAAAATATGCAATGAAAAAGAAATTGTAAAGCAACCACTGAACAATGTTGCTATTCATGCTTGCAGGCAGCAGCAATTGTAAGTGTAAGTAAATAAAGAGCACCTTCCATTCTTTTCCAAGTAGTTATTGTCATCGAAGACACACTACCTAATTGGAAGTGTTCAATTACTGAAAAAAGGTGCTGGCAGCAGGATTGTAGTGTAATAGTAGTGACACAGCAGTATATCCAGTGATGTCTTGTTGCATGCTCAATTATCCAGGTAAGGAAATCCCAAAAAGTTGATTCTATTTGGGCGTCGCAACAGAAGTAAGTTTTTGGTATATCCAGTTATAGTAGTGTTTTCCCTGGGAAAAAATATAAAATAATTATAATATAAAATAACTAAGCAAAATAATTGCTTATTTTAACATTAACTAAACTGACGTAACATTCAGTTCAATTTAACTTTATTAATACAGCGCCAATTCACAACAACAGCTGCCTCAAGGCGCTTTATATTGTAAGGTAGAGCCTACAATAAAAGATACAGAGAAAAACCCAACAATCATATGACCCCTTATGAGCAAGCACTTTGGCGACAGTGGGAAGGAAAAACTCCCTTTTAACAGGAAGAAACCTCCAGCAGAACCAGGCTCAGGGAGGGGCGGCCATCTGCTGCGACCAGTTGGGGTGAAAGAAGGAAGACAGGATAAAACACATGCTGTGGAAGAGAGCCAGAGATTAATAACAAGTATGATTGAATGCAGGGAGATCTATTAACA
>VOQK01019515.1:18953-35660 GCA_015052645.1 Benitochromis conjunctus
AAAAAAAAAAAAAAAAAAAAAAAAGCTGAAAAGCTCTTCAAAACCCTAAATATAGCATTTTTAAGTATTGCAATGTATCCAGAACAATGAAAGCTCTGCCAGTCAGCCATCGCTTCAGCTTAATCCAGCGTATCTTCAGAATAAGCTGGAAACATCAGTGTTTATCCCAGTGACACACCAGATTTAATGTATGCATGTGTATACGTTTGCATTCTGGCTTGTGATCGCTTACAACAACCTTCACTTCGAGCTGTCTGCATGAATCTATGTTGTTTTTGACATCCTGGTGTTCTTGCCTCGGGTCGAGTCTGATTTTATTATTTTACTTACCAGACTTTGAATTTAGTGGACCTGAGGACACCTGACTCAGTATCTAGAGGAATACACGTGGCATATTTGCTATGATGTCGAGATTAAAACTAGAAAGTTTACCGTGTGTTGGCAGGCTTCTTTCGAAACACGGATTCACTTCTGTTCTATTTTGTGGAATTTGCTTTGGAGTGCAGGGACCAGCTACAGACAAACAGACCTGATCTTGCTAGCTGTAATGCTGAGCCCCTCTGTGCGAGACAGGTCCAAACCCAGGTTTATCTTTTTGTAAAGTACACAAGACTTTTTCAGGTTGAGTTAGAACTGTAATGGATTCGCTAAGCAGCGATAGATTTTCACCTGTAAGGACCTCCAGTGTGCGTATGTGTGTGTACTTTTGTGCGTACGCTCTTATCTTTTTCTATTCTCAGGTAAAAGCTCTATCCACAAGCATGAGGTTAGAAAGACTCAGAACTAAGGATGCAAGATAAGCAAAGCTAAAAGAGTGTCAGCATTATTCCAATGAAATATAAAATCCATAGCCCCTTTCACACATCTGCAAATTAGGATCCTTGAACTAAACCTTTGCTTCTACTTAACGGTTCCAGTGTGCTGCTGGCCAGTGATTTTCAGGTCTTCAAACAAACTGCATGCAGCAAACCCTACACACACAGGCATCGGAAAGGCGCACATGGAGTAGGCAAAAACAAGCAGACACAGATACAGTGCAAACACACCAAGGTGTGAGCATAAACCCAAAGGGATCTTTGGGCAATGTGGAGTAAGCAAACCAACAGGAGTGCGTTGAATCAGAACAGGAGGTAGCAGCCCTCAGTTAGTTAGCTCATTCCTTATTTAGGTCTCCATAAGAAAAGCTGGGAGACTCAAAGGCGTGCACTCAGTTGTAGACTTTCTAGAGCCAAAAATGGGAAAAAAAAGATTTCCCTGAACAAAAAACAAAAAAAAGAGCACAGAAAAAACAGCAGCACCTGCAGTTTCAAAGCTTATTAAAAGTAAGTTGGAAGGAAAAGCAAAGGGGTGGGACATGGGAGCAAGTGCATTTTCTGTGTTTGTATTTGAGAATTTGGTTTGTTGAAGGAGGCAAAAAGGCCCAAGCTGAAGCACTTAAAAACCAGATGTCTCTGCTTGTCCTGCCGTCACTGCTTCAGGCAAGGGATCACTTTACCTTGCTGCAGCTTGATTTATTGCAAAAGCTCACTCTAGCTCTAGTTGGGTTTAACATTGCAGTCATGACTCATTTGGAGTGAGCTAAGCAGTGGTGGATAGAGTGAGGGCCTGCTTGGAGTTGTCCTCGCTGCTACATCCAGCTGCATGGACCTCTGCCTGAGCCTCTGAATGGCTGCTTAGCTTTTTCCTCTGTCCAGGAACAAAGCTCATGGTCAGGGCAGCACTCCAGACAACAACACTTCACTGAACACATTAATATTTTACCCGGACTGTCACCAGGCGGGTTTGCCTGTATGTAGGGAGGATGGAGTGAGAGATAGGAAGAGAGACAGAGGAAGAGAAATTCAGATGTAGATGGGAATATATGTTTGAGATGAAAGCGGGAAGAGAAATTGATATGTGGTTTAATATCCGTGTTTGTGAAAGGAGGTAAAAGGCGATAGTTTGCATCTGAATGTGTCTGCAACACAAAGGAACAAGAGAGATAGTGATGGTAGAGTGCATGTGTGTCTTGAGGAAGACAGAGAAATATTTTCTCTGCAGGATGCCAGCGTTACATTTCAAACACCTGAGATGAAAACTGAGGATTGAAAGCTGAATGTCAGACTAAAATGTCAGCAAATGCAGACTTACACGCACGCATAAAATAATCTAAATCCAACTTAAGCGAAGTGATTTAACCCTCAGTGCGGAACTGGCGAATGAAAACAGGGGCAATGAACATCATACACTTGCATTAATGCATACATAATGAATAAAAAAAGCTGTTGAATTTGTGCAATTCTTTACCCTCACAGTCCAAATAACATCCATGACTGAATAAGGCCAGTCAAAGCTGTTTGCATAACTAATGAAGCAACACTGAGAGCGGTACTTTTTAGTTGACCAGACAGCGGCTAACTGGGTTGTTTGCTTTGCTGTTGAGTAATTGTATGCAAATGGCATTGTTTAATTTTCTCCTAATTTCCTTACGTCTCCTGGCGGTAAGTGTAATATGGGTGACTTTAATCTTACTCAGCCATGCTGCCGGGGACTGGAGCTAAGCTTGGTGTTGGAAAGAAGCTGGCACTGCTACACAAACATATGCAGCTGAGGCACAAGTGGCAGTGCGCACACACCTAACTGCAATACACACGCAGGCGAGCAAATTACATTTACGTGCTCACACATGCATGAAAGTATGGCACACACTCACACGCACGCAAAACACGACTGTGAAGCAATCAGCCACTTAACACAGCAAATGACTATGGTTATCTAAGCATAACAGCCTGTTGGCTCAGAGAAACAGTGATAAGCAGTAAGATACACACTATTAGGCTCCACCACGGGACTGGCCACAGACTAAAGGATGGCTAAATCTTGTTTCACAGTTAACTGTTGATGGAGACAGTGCCATGTCTTTCTGATTGTCACCACTGAATTATATATGCAAAATCCTGACTCCATCCAATTCCACCCACCATCTTCAATACGGTGATCGAGCGGAAAAGTATACAAGAGACCGTGGCCCTTGGGGGAGCAGGATGAAACAGCAGGCATAAAGTGTAAAGCACACTTTGAATTAGGTTTGATTAGAGGGAAATGGTTGCTCATTGCTTGGGCAGCTCGTAGCTATGACGATTTGAAGACTGCTGGAGGTATGAGTGTGTTGAGCCCATTAAACATAAGGGCCTTGTTAGTTTCCTTGGTGGTGTGGCGTGTTAGGAGAATTGGGGGCTGTACTGCAACATCATAAAAATACCACTGTAGTCCTGAGCGATTGTGGGAAAAGCCATAAAAGCCTTGACAGGCCATGTCTTCTCTTTTTCTCCGAGCTCTCAGTTTATGGGAATCATTCTGCGTGGGGGAGAGAGAGAACTGAAATAAAAGGGGTTTCGCTCATTGTGCATGCTGGTGTCAAACCAACTGTAGCACCATGGAAGTGTGAGTGTGAGTTAAAACTTGTACACGTGTACAGGTATGCAAACAATTTGTCTGGGCGTGAGGGTGTCTGCGAGAGTATTTGCGTGATAAATGCGAATGTCTATAATTTACAAACCATTTGATGGAATATTGTTCTCAGCGTGGTTTCAATTTAATTTGAATGATCAAGACACAGAGCACATGAGTGGGTTTTTTTTTTTCCCCCCCCCTGAAGCCTTGCAAACTACTGTAGAACAGAAAGGACCAGGAGGATAAAACGCACACACAAGCACATTATGACACACAAACCCAGACAGACTGATCACATACTCAAACCAGCCAAGTGCTTTGGGCTTTACTCATGAAGAAGTTTTTGCTACATGATTCCACAGTTTAATCAAATGGCGATCCAGGGGGAATAGCTAAAAAGCAAGCACATATCAAAGCATGCAAATTCTTCTGTGCTAGTCGTGTTGAGTAAATTAAGTAATCCAGTGCAGAGTGTTCACTTTCATTATCAGTTGACTTCTGATTTAATGAGCCTCCACGGGCTTGCGAATGTCCTGATGTCATCAATAATAATCAGATAGAGGAAACAGCAGGGGGGGGACAAAATGTGCTGTTCTGGACTGGTTAGTCAGGTCTCTAGTCAGCCAATGTTAGTGCTGAGTGCACTTCTAGCATTGGTGAAGGCTGTCATCTCAGCACGCTGCATCTGCGCCTCTTTTGTCAGGAGCTCCTTTGATCCCCTCAGTTGCAGAGATACAAGCCCACAGCAGAAATATGCTGAATGGATTCATGTATCATCCTCCCCCCTACAAACAGCCTCTGGCCCTCTCACTATTTATGATCATAATAGCTGCCGTTATTTATTAAAGAGAGCGATTGTTGTCCTTGCTCTATAGACAATGTTGTTTTCTCTACCGGAGAGAATAATATTTGTCCTTTTGGTGCGGCCCTGTGTGTGATATGAGGCAGCGTAGTGAATGTGATGGTGATTGATTCCCGTGTTGAACAGTGGAGAGAGGTACAGAGGAAGGCTAATCTGAGTTATGATTGCTACTGTAATCGCATTTTTCCCACTGCCTCATCCATCTGCCCTACAGTAGCGCATGCATGCTGTATTCTGATTACGCCGCACATCTGTCAATAACCAAAAGGAAGGAGCGGCAGCGTGCGTCTGCTCTTTCATGAACACCTTTCACTTGCTTCCCATCACCATGATTTCCAAGATCATGACTCTCTCACTTCGCGCCGTCCAGTTTTATCTTCCTCGCTCACTGATTTGCTAACCTGCCGGAGGTGGCGTCAAGCATTCGGAGTAATCATACCATCACATTGGGGCTAAACTGAGCTGTTTCAGATGCAATGGCGCAGGGCAGAAAATAGCCTCTCGCTTGGCTCTAATTTGACCAGCAGGCAGCTGGACTTGTGAGATGGGAACATTATTTAGTTACCAGGAGTATGATACTAACAGTTTCCCAAGTACAGATGCAGAATGGCGCGATGTCATTAACAGTCAGCCCACGGGGAGCAGAGCTGCAAACAGCAAAAACTTCAGGAGGGACACATTCATTCACAATACCCCAGCGGTGAAAGCACACCATGCCGGTAATGAGATGTCTAGAGCTTTGAGCACGGGGTGCGTGCCTGACTATGTGTGATATTTCTTAGTCTTAGAGCGTGTGTGCATTTTTGTTTGGGTGAACGTGCATGCTCAAGATGTGTGAAAGAACAAATTCCTGATGGAAAAGATCCCTTTGCTCCAGTCGGCTTGAATATTTAAACTCTGGCCGGGCTTCCTAGGAGTGAAATAATACACCTAGAGAGATGGAAGTCATTTAGGGGCAATGTGTTTGTGGGAAAGTATGAGGTGAGTAAAGGTGTGTGCGTGTGTTTTTAAGTGGGTATGTGTGGGTTTCAGGATGGATGGGCTTGTGGTGAGTAAATGACCTGCCTTGATTCAGCCTATCAGCTGAGCTCTCCACCCAGGCTCCCTGATATCCCCTTTCATCCATCTCTATAAGAGAGAGATGACGGAGAGATGGAGAGGCAGTGGCAGACAGAGTGTGGGGATGAATATGCACGGAAGAGAGTGAAAGATTTCAAGTGCAAGAGCAAGCATAAAGGGGCTAATTAGAGAAGAGGGAAAAATTTGGGAGCAAGTGTGACAAAAGCAGAAGTGAACAAAAAGACTATTAGCCTCAAGTATAAATCTGGAGTAATATGTATGACAAATGGCACCCTGCTCGCTCCAGAAGTGCCTCTCTAATGTGACTCTGAGTTCCAGTCGATTACGGGATCATTTGGGGTGAGTTGATTTGGGGCACATACAGTATTGTGCAAAAGTCTTGAGCTGCATTTCTTCATATTTTGCTAGGAAAATGGGAAATAGCTGCAGTGATTCAGTGAAACATTTGCAAATATAAATGGAGATATACTAAGGCAAAAACTGAGTTTGCACAATTCTAGCAAGCTTGAAAGTCAGTGTTTGGCATGACCACCTGTTTTCTTTGGCAAAGCCTGAACTCTCTTAGGCAGGCTGTCTAATAATTTATTTAAGTAGTCTTCAGGAATATTTCCCCAGGATTCTTGAGGGACATTATAAAAGTCTTAGTTGCATCCCTCACTGCTTCATTAATGTTAAAGTCCGGGGCCTGGGGAGGCCAATCCATCACTAATAGCGTTCCATTGTGTGTTTTTCTATCCAGGTATCCTGTGTGTTTGTGATCATTGTCATACTCAAAACTGAACCCACTAGGAATCTGATGCCTTCCAGATGGTATTGCATTCTGGATTCAAATCTGATGGTACATTTCTGCATTTATAACTCCATCAACTTTGACAAGATTCCAAACACCAATGGGTGAAATGCAACCCCAAACCACGACAGAGCCTGTGTTTAACAGATGACTGTAGATACTCACACTCTGTCCTGGCAAAAACTTTCAAATGTGGATGTATCAGTCCATTAGACCTGTTGACACTGATTTCCCTTTCCTTAAGTATTTATTCTTGACAACCACTCTTCCATTCAAACCGAATAGCTTCCTACAGTAGATAGATCAACTGAAGGGTCAGATACATCTCTCATTTCCTGTGTCAGGTCTCTTCTGGATTTTTTCCTGTTTCTTGACTACAGATGTTGTAGATACTTCTTTTGTCCTCCACTTTCCAAGTTTACTCAAATGTTTTTTTTAGCACACACTGCACAGAATCACCTTGTTGGTACAGAAAAAAGATGTTATGCCTGTCAGAATGTGTTATCTTTGACATTTTGTGTAGATTCAGCAAAAGAAATGGGAACAAATTATGTGCTTTGGCAACAGGTTGCTAGAACACAAAGAGCCTAGAGGCAAAAAAAAAAATCTAAATTGGTTCTTTGCTCAGTTCTGTGTTAGGTGAAGACACAACATTGGTTCACCCCTTGTGTTATTGCCTTTTTGATGCTTGATTAATTCATACGTTAGTTTTAATCAGCTTAACAAACAAGTAAACAAACAAAACCACTGAAAATAAGTGAAAAAAAAGAGTCAAAGGTCAACGAGAAACTTTCAGAAAGTCTGAAGAACTATTGCTCAAGACTACTGTAAAAATAACAAGAAAGCAAAATATAAAGTGAAAAAAGGGGTATGGCTCAAGACATTTGCACAACACAAAACGAGTATGCTGTTTGACCTCACACCACCTCCTGTGCTACATGTTCAAAAGCAGTGTATTAATTTCAGAAGTAGCGAGAGCAGAATGAGCAAAGGAGAATTGGCTGTTTGGAAAAAGAAAACAAAGAGGACACTACCTCTATACTATAATAATTTTACCATAAACATGAGTCACCTGAATACCTTTGCTTAGAAAATTGTTTTGTTTACTAAATGAATACAAAGTAATTTGGAAGGAAATGCATCCGGTGCTGAAATGTCCTTGCTTATCCAAACCAATCTTCTGGTCCTTGTACCTGACCCACCCACCTACCCGCAGAGGTACGACTTCGAGAGTTGTGATTTGTTCTGAGTGTCAACTTTATTTTTAAGTTGGAGACGATGACTCAGAGAAAGTAATTTTAAAACACACGAGCTCTATATTAGAAAACTGTGGACAAGGACGGCGATGCGGATAAAAATTCAAACAGTATGGTTGCCCTGATAACACAGAGAAGGAAGCTCAAAAGCAAAATTGCAGATTATTACAGGTTTTTCCTATCAGCTCTGTCAGTTATACAATGCTCTCCTAAGTGAGGTCTGAGAATGGGGAGCACAGAAACCCATTTACAAAGTTGTATGGAGAGAAAAAAGACAATCAGACAGTCACAGAGGTGACAAACTGACAGTTTAACTAAATCTATCTAAGACCCTGTTGTCTGGTAAAACTTAAATTAAGCAGGCTTACAATGACATTAATGATCTTTCATTGTATAATAAGCCTACAACTAAATATCAAATTGAAAGTTTAATTCAGAAGTAAGTCTAAAAAATGAGCAGTATGGGTAACAATTAGTGTAAAAATGTTTCTTCTTAGACATAAATGTGGCCAGTCTAACAGCTGAACATTTGAAAAAGTGGGATCAACCCAGCTTGTATTAAACTGGCATTTCCTTTGAAATCAGAGCTCTCCTTTACCAACTTTCCTATCCCGCCACATGGGCAGACATAAGGCACATGGCCACATAAATGTTGTGCATCTGTGCCTGTCATTAGCTCAGCCTGCCAATAAACTGTGAGTAAACTGCGCTAATGTTGTTCTAATGAATAACTTTCGAGAGGGGATTACTTGCAGTGCCTGCTATAGCACTAATTCAAGATAGATGTTGACATTTTTCTACAGCTACAATTGCGATATCTATATTTAAACCCTTATTTATCCAGGGATGATTTGCAGAGCATGCTGAGACTGCAGGTTCCTTTACAGCAAAGCACAGCTGACACACATTTATACACAGAGAGCTGCACAGCCCGACCGCATCACAAGGGTCAAGAAGTGTGCTTTCACTTTCCAGTCTAAAATACTGTGGGATTCCAACCAGTGACCTTGACCACCAGCTGCTTCTGGCACTAACAGCTGTGTTATAATTATATATCCCTTACACTATGGTTTTCATCAGAGAGTAAACCAGAAAAGATAAACTACAGTACTGCAGCTGTCAAATGCAGATTTCAAACTACAGTATTTTTGTCATGTTATTCTCTCCTTTGGGTAATAGCAAGCAGTCATATTTAAAGGTTCCTAACTCATTCAAACACAGGAAGGAATGCAGATTACTCCTCTTGGTTTCAAGGTCAAACCTCTGTAGAATAAAGTTAACCCGCATATATGGTGCCTTTGTAAAATGTGTGATGTTGTTAAGAAACTAGCATTTTATTTATGAGCATAGAGCCCCAGTGACTACAGATTAGCGCTACACAATTAATCGACTTTTAATCTCGATTACAAGTTGGGCTTCCCATCAATTAAATAAGTGTGACTGAGCGGTACTAAAAATGCATGCTCCACCAATAGAATGCAAAGCAAAAGCGAACCAAGCAAGATGAAACAGCAGGCATAAAGTGTAAAGCACACTTTGAATTAGATTTGATTAGAGGGAAATGGTTGCTCATTGCCTGGGCTGCTCGTAGCTATGACGATGATGATGCAGCTTGAAGTTTCCCGGGCTAAACTCAATGAGTAATGCTATGTTAAAAGATATACAACAAAATTCAAATGTCAGGAGGTGAAGAACATGTCTCAAAGCAGATCACCATCTGCTGCTTGGAAATACTTTAGATTTAGTGCAAGCGATGTTAACCAGGAACAAACCATATGCAAAGAGTGCTGCTGAGGTGTGTCTGCACTGCACAGCAACTCAACTTATTAAATCCCTCGAGAATACACCATACACCACAGTATAATTAATGCATAAAGGCCAAGGAAAACAATGCAACGTTTGCTAACGTGAATCATTCAACGTCAACTCAGACAGCCATAAAAGTGAGCCTGTCAGTGTACTCATGCAGCTCACAAAGGCTTACTGAAATCTCCAATGCAATCCCATTCCATTTGGGCAAAGATATGCGTCCTCTAAAGACGGTGAATAACGCAGACAACTTTCACGACAAGGGATATGGTTTCTCTCCGAGCAGTTGTTTTTTCAAAGTAGCAAAACCTGCTCTGTATGCAAAACGCTGCATGGGAAACGGAGAGGGATCTCACACCTCTCCGGTAATTTGCTACACGTTTAAGTCACGACCATCATGCAGGTGCAATGAATGGAGTGAAAGAGTTTGTATTTTGCTTTTAGTATGTGAACAAACACCCTTATTTGTTTGCAAGGATTAATTTATAGAGAGGCAGCCCAATCTATAGGTGAAAGCAGTGGTCTGTTGATTTAATGCTGTGCTAAATTTTGGTGCATTTTATTAAAAAGTATGCTTTATTTTGATGCAATGATTTGTACCGATGTGAAGATGCGAAAGTGTTTTTTTGTTTATATGACAGCGCAATAATGATTCCCACTAAAATCAATGAAAAATCATGACAAATGATTGTGATCTCAATACTGATCAAAATAATAGATATATTTTATTCATTTTAGCCATAATTGTGCAGCCCTACTACAGATAATATCATTATCAGAGTAAACCATTTCTGGTGCCTCCAAATCCAAAAATGGTAGATGTAAATGGTGGAAGTTCAGCAATTTTAGAAGCTGTCGCTGTGCTTACTGTGGGAAGCTATTAAATAAACAAGGACTTTTTCAGGGCTAAAGTGGTGTAGTTAGCATACTCTGGAGAGATGAACGAGGTTAAAAAAAGTAATATCATAAGAACTATGCACTTAACATAGCCCCTGAGCCCTTTTCTCCTTGTGAATGTGCCATTAGTCATTTTGATGATTCATCCTGCATACAATGGTCTAATTGTCTGTAGCAACAGCTCCCTTTAGATTTGACCTTTACGCAACCTTAAAGAGACAAGCACATGGATTTATTTATAAGACACAAATGTGCCATTGTTTCGTTCTTGCCCATAACACCTGGAGCAAACAGCATGGACAGAATATATCCCAAGGAGAATGCCTAAAAGGACATTTCAGTGTTTCTCTTTAGTTCTGACATATCATTACAACAAACCTTGTTTGGTTCATCCATGGTGGCTAATGCACACACTAGGGGCGGGCAAAGTGACCTACTAGAGGAGCTTTAGGCTCATTTGGATTCACAGATACAAAGCACATGATACAGTGACTATCTGAGGTTAACGAAAATGACTTCAGCACAGGCGGATGTTTGTTGGCCGTTTCCTCCTGACATGCACAACTGATTTCTGTTAACCTCTGACATGATTATCTCTAACAAAGTGGGTGGGTAAAGTGAGAAATGATAGAGCAACACCTCTATGTGTAATTATGCAGGGCGATGACAAACTATGTCTTTTGTCATTTAATATGGCAGACTTGATGTGGCTGGCAGCCTATTAAAGCGGGCTTCATTATATTTTGAGTTATCTCATCTCTGCCCTTGGTTTCCTTTTTTCCAGTTAGTTGTGGAACTTGATTAGGCTGTTTATCCAGGTATCTCTGAGTTCTTTGTTTTTGTATTTGCAGGAAACCTGAGGAGGCGTAGTGTTGAGTCTGAAGTCATTTGGATTGGCTTTTTGTGCCAGTTTTTAACTTGGCTTGACTGTTCACACAATATGAGTTAAAATGAACCATTACCAAATTTTCAGCACTGCTTATAAAATATTTTCCTCTCCTCTTTCTTTCTTTTTTTAATCCTGCATTGAAATTTTATTATGCTTTGAGATTGATATCTGCAGGGAAGGTAAGTGAGTGAAGGAGTCTGTGTCAGGCTTCTGCTAGTTTCCTTCAGGCACGATCTCATGCATCAGTTTTTCTCATGCTAATCTGTTATTGGCCAAAATACATAAAAACTGAGCAAGTTCTACCTAACCAGTCAATGGTGAGGATAAAATGTAGACATGCCATTGCGCCAATGATAAATTGCAAATTTTTACTTAAATCTGTCATAAACTAGCAGTAAAAGTAGACGCAGACGTTATAAAAAGTCTATAAAAAACATAATAAAATGAAAAAAAACAACTTAAATGCCAGATTTTATTCAAGTATTACTCAACAGAGTCCAAATTTCTTTATTTCAAATTTTGGTTTTCCTCTCTGTTATTCACATATTGTATAGCATGTACATTTGCTAATACAATAATTAAGTCATAGAAGACCTGAAGGATTATTAAGCTAACCATAATGGATTGGGAGTTGGAAAGCCAGAAGTGGCAGGATGTGACTGGGGAACAGATGGAAAGCTTCTCTCTGCTACTGCTGACTTTGGCATCCCGTGCTGCTGCACTTGGCTCACTGGAGACTGGGTCCCAGTATGGTTGACTACCTGCTGCACATGCTGCACAGAATGCATAAAGTTTTGGTTTTGCAATGACTTTTCTCTTTTTCTAGGAAGATTAGATGCAACATCAGGGCTCATAATAGCTGTCAATCCATACCTCCAACATACAGAGTCAGAACAAACCCACGCCCATGCAGAAAAACTCAAATTTGCTTTTTCCCTATTTTAATAATACCATATGAAATTGCCTAAATTTTCTTCATAGCCCATGCAAATAAGCAACCTTCTTTCTGTTCTGCTGATGTTATGTTCTGTGATGTTACATCAGTAAACTGTCTACTTTAATAGCTATGTAAAACCTCAGTTTGGGATGCTGTGTAAAATACACGTGTTGCTCTAAAAGCTGTGTACACCTTCCAGCATTGATGGTGCCTTTCCAGATGTGCAGGCTGCCATTGGGCACTAATGCACCCCCATACCATGTGAGATGCATTCTTTTGAACTGGATGATGACAACAAGTCAGATGGTTTCTCACAACTAGAGAGGTCCTCCAGACTAGAGACTAAATATCAGTCTTCAATGTAAATCTTTTTTCCAGAAAAGATTTTTACATTTCAACAGTTTTCCCATGGCACAGAGAAGACAGCAGCATTTCGAGATCATGTACAGATATAGCTTCTTCTTTGCATGTTAGACCTTTAACCAGTGTTTTTTAATGCAGGTCCTGAAGATCTATTATCGATTTTTAACCCTTCCTAGAGAGATTTCTCCTCTGCTTTGCTGAATAACCAATTTACCAGTTAAACTGAGTTTAGTACCACTTACTTGTCCAGCCTTATGTTGCTCGCATCCTAGCTATAGAATAGAATGACAGCAATGACAAGAAAATTGGATTGATTATTGGATGACTAAATAAAAATAAAAAATGTTAAATTTTATGATTAATTAGAACAAATTGACTGGTTTTAATACGTAATAAACAGTATGTTTTAACAGTTGTAATTTATGCAACAGTTGTTACATAAATCAACTAAAAAGAAAAGAGCTGTTAGATTAAGTTGAAAAGAATAGTCATTAGGTGGTGCTCTAGGCTATGTTATATGTGTAGAGAGAGGGTGATATTTAACCTTCTCTCTCAGCTGTGCTATACGTTGTCAGCTAATTTGAGTTGTAATGTTAGCGTCTTGATGACCCCCAAGCAGTCAGTGTAGTTTTAAGCTTGGATGAGAAGTAAGTCAATAATATTGACAAAACTGCTATCAGCAATACCGGAGGGTAAAAGGCCTGCTTTAAACAGGCACAGACCCGGTCTGTTGTAATATTCGGAAATATGCACTATGCTAACATAGTGAGCACAGTAACACTTGTGCTGATTAAGTCGCTAAAACCAGATTTTCACAAACCTTCTCAGCAGCCTTTTCACAATATTCACAAATTGCCACAAAGCCTATATATCAAACTGTTACGTGGGACAAAATCCCGGAAGGCTGGGGGAGAGGGGGAATTAGCCTGCCTTTCTTTGTTCCAGTCTTGATCACGCACTAAATATCAGTCTTCATTCATTTATGATTTGTAATGGAATTTTTATTGACCAAGCATCTTTTCTGTATTTTGTACAGGCCAAATTCAGTTGCCTTTAGTGTTTCCATTTAACATCTTTGAATGCAGAAATGGGACCAGAGAGAAATGAAAGTTCTGGCACAGTCAGCAAGATTCTGAGCCAACAGGACCCCCCCCCACCATTTATGTACAAATGTAATCACTGTACCATTTTTGTCCATTTGGCCTCCTCCATTTGGGCCACGGGAAAATGAAGTGAGTAATCTGTCTCTCTGTTGCCTCAGTTTTCGTCTTAATTGCTGCATCAAATAAATAGGACAAATCTCTGCACCAGGTCCTAATCACTTATCTGCCATTAGTATGTCTAGCCAGGGGGTGTAATTGGAGCAGAGGAAAATAACTTATCATCAACACAGGTACAAGGGTGGCCGGTTAAGTGCAAAGCAACTATTGTCAGTTCAGAGAAAAATAAAGGGATTACGGTGCAATTTCTGTGGTGCTGTAAGCTAAATGTGCTCTCATGTAGGAATGTTTGTGAGCTGCGTGTTAACTTGTGTGAGCGGATGTCCATGCGTGTACGACTTATCTTTAATATTTGTGTGACTATATCACAGGATCTCAGCGTACTGCGTGGATGCGTGTGTGCCATCATGTTTCGTGTATACTGAAAGCCAGTAGATACACCCAGAAACAAAGTCAGCCAGAGATAAGACGCCTTGGGGCTAGAAATTTCGCCTGCCTCCTGACAAAACCCATTGATAACTATAGCTCAGCTCCTTCAGGCTGAAGAGCAGAAAAGAAAAGGAAGAGAAAAAAAAAAGAGAGAAGGCAATAATCTTTCTGTAAATGCCAACTCAGAGTTTAACACTCTACAAAGTCACCTCTAATTTAGATTCATAAAAAAGATTGCATGCGTCAGATCTTTCTAAGTAGATAGACATTTAGGAGCCAAACTTAATTTCCTTAGTTGGCAAACACCTCTGCAATGTGTGATCTTTTCAATTAAAGGGAGCAGCTGTGAGTCTGAATGATTTGCGTCTGCGTGTGTGCGTGCGGTGTGCACAGGTCAGCAAAGTTACTTTGGTCTACAACATTTAACCCTATTATGTTGCAAGTGAATGGAAAGCAATATTCACTGATGTGTGAATATTCCCACCCTCCCCCTCAGCAGCTGCATTTTTCATTCTCAATTAATATGACGAGCCGCATTCCGAGTGTTGATTGATGTTGATTGAAACATGTAAAGGGCATCAAAGAGCAATGAGAGCTGAATTGTCGGCCCACATACGCACACACACACACACACTGGGCAAAGTGAATTTCTCCCCACTGTGTGTATATGTCTGTCAGCTTGTGTGCATGCCCCAGTGTGCATCCCCTTGACTCAGTGTGCCTGGGAAGGAGCACATAATTTACAAAATATCACAGATAATCGTGTCGAGATTAACGATCTCATTTTGATTAATGCTTAATGTTTAATTAACTCAACTTTAGGTCTTCGGCTTGTCGGAGGTTCCCCTGCATAGCAAATAGGCTTCTTGCTCAGTGTCAGGTACACCACGGGAATGAGTACATGCCGGTGAGGAAGCGGGATGGATAAATTTCATATTAATCTTCTGGGATGATATTTGTGGGTGCCAGTAGCTATGAATAATTAATATTACCTAAACAAAATGAAGAATAACAAAATAATAAATAGTACACGGCAGAATGTGTATATGTAGTAGGTGAGAGACTGTGCGTTTGTACACCATGTGTGCATACTTCTTTAAAATATGTCCCATAGCTCTGAAACCGTATTTTACATTTGAACTCTGCAAGCACTGACATCCTATGTCTAATGTGAAACATATATAATAAAAGTTTGCACACTTGAGTGTGCAGCCATATGCCAGAGCAGGGGAGATTATGCCAATACCGTGTATAGCATGCACGAGCATGTGTGCACACATAGTGTGCTGGTGATTATACGCTCCCCTTTTATCTAAGACTTTTCTTTGAAGCTTATGTTGGCATACAAAACAAAGTAACCATGAAATTGACACCTTATCCTTTGGCCCGACCACGTGCACATCCAAATGAACCATTTGGTTGTCTGGAAGTCTTTCCAGTAATAATTCATTAATGTAAACTCTCTACCTTTCAATATGTGTTATATTCCATAGCCAGGATATGAAAGCCTACAGTTGTCTCAGACATTTTTTCCCCCTCCTGTCTCTCAGCTCCTCCTCCTGCTGCTTTCTTCTCCCAGCTGGCATACCCTGCACCAGTCTGATAACGTGATTTCACGCAAAAGTGAAATCCTCCTCATGTCTGATGTGTGCATCTCTCACTCAATTCCCTTCTTTCCCCAGCATCAACCTTTCCTCTTCCTTCACCTTCTGTTATACCCCACCTGACATTTTTAGGGAGACTGCTCAAAGGGAAAGGATGCTTTGTGGCACTGGCAGGTCAAAGTGTGTGTGTGTGTGTGTGTGAGAGTGTGTGTGAGAGAGAGAGAGAGAGAGGAGGCGGTGCAGAAATCAATGCCTTTGGCAGGTGTGTCCCCATATGTGTAAAAGACTCAGCAAGAGAGCAGTTGCAGGGAAGCGAGAAGAGGGAGTGTAATTGGCAGGTATGCATGTGTCTTAGTAGTAAATGGGAGCTCTGAAGGGTAGTTTCACATTTGGGAGTATCTGTAATATCAGATTAAGCATCTGAATGATAAAGGAAAGGGAGAGAGAGAGAGTGAATGTGTGCAAGTGTGTCTGTGAAAAGCTACACCCTTAAGAGAGACAGAAAATGAATTTTTGAAAGATAGCCAAGAGATAAAATGACATTTACGGATCAGAACTTCACAAGTCTTCCATTCTTGAACATCAGGCAGTCTGTCCTTTCCTTGGGAGCGATCCGTCACCTCAGTTGGGCCCCTGAGCTTGGTAAAAATCATGCAGATGGAAATGGTGTGCAAAAGCAGCTCTACTTTGTGCCAGCTCTTCTGATTTACAGAAAGAGCAGTTTTGGTGAGGAGAGCCTTTTCAGAAAAGTTTTTCTTCTTTTGAGCTGCATTTTTTTCCAGGAGCCACATTCAAGCTTTGTCACGTTTGCCCTCTTTCTCAATTTGCCTCTTTCACGCCACTTCCACTTTGCTTAAGAAGATCCTTACACTATACTCCCAACACATTTTTTCCCAAGCAGTAACAGTACAATTCAAACTTGTATCCATGACCACAAGAGTGGTACACCTACTGCTTTACTGAAGCATGAGCAAATCGATCCACGGGGGTGTTTATGGTTCTAGAACTGCCATGGGATCCTTTCAGAGTGTGTGAAATGTTTGGAAGTGAGTATAAAAGCAGTGGAATCGGGACCTCTGATTCCTTTTCTGTTTGGTAATAGAGCACTGAGTTTGGGGGCACTACAGGGAGAATAATCC
>VOQK01019518.1:3317-14736 GCA_015052645.1 Benitochromis conjunctus
TGCTGCTCAAAGAGGCGTTCTCCGGAGAGGTCAATGGTAACGCGGTGACACCCTCACGTTTTCGTTCACTACAGTGGCTCCTCCTCTTCCATGGGCTCCTCATCGGGCCTGCTGAGGACATATAACACAGAAATATTAATATAAGACCTCAGGCTGTCATTAACAAAACACGTCCTCAACTTTACGAGCGATGTCGTGGACTGAAAGAATGGGAATCCAATGTGGAAATATAAAACTGCAATTCTTCTAGCGACCACTTGGGGCTTGCTCCAAAAGCGAGTCAATCCCCATTGACACCTACACAGGGGGTCTTTTCTATTGATATATAGGCATTTAAAGTTTTTTAAGACTAAAGGCCACACCAAGCACATTGCAATCCCCCACAACTCCCTCCAAAAACCACGAAATTCAAAATGTTTGGATGCAAATTTGTTGTGTAACGCATGTACACACACCAAAATTTGTCCTCATGGATTACACGTGTTGTGTAAAGGCCTTTAAAGTTTGCATGATTGATGGCGTCTTTGACTGACCTGAAGTGGGCGCTGTGGCAGCTGTTTGCTGCATGGTATCTCAGCTAATTTAACTTTGTAAACTGGACCTCTGGACAGTGTTTGTGCCTTTTGGATCACCTTTAATGCTATTTTCTGACAAATTACACACATTGCTGCTTGTAATTGCACTAACAGGCTGCCCAGGAAGTCTGTGCTTCATCATTTAGGACGTTACCCAGCACTTGTTAGCAGGTACATCTACACCCATGCATCTCCATCAAGCCATTCAAACAAAGGGTGGCGTCAAATCAGGGACTTTGCCCACGTGGCAAAAAAGTTCCTCTCTTCTTTAACCTTATACACATTTATAGGAACCTGATATAGGATGACAAAAGTCTACAAACATTGTGGGTACACACCTAATACTAAGTAACATCAGCATTATTTGTTAAATTACCGGCCAGTCACCCATTTAGCTGTAATTTAACTTTTAACAGCTTTAATGGGGAAGGTGATTATGCCCGTAACACATTATCTCTGTAGAAAACCTCCCAAAAAAGTTTTGACTGACATTTTTGGACTGAATATTGTCACTAATTATTTATGAAAGGTCTCCCTGCAGCTAGAAGAGCCTGAGTGGAGAGACTTGATATCACCTCACAGGAGTTTTGCAGATTTCCAGGTTTCCTCTTCACCTTTTTTTTTCTTTTCTGCAGGCGTTTTCTGCCATTTTAGCATCCTGAAGTCCTTTATCTAAATATTAACTGATATTAATGTAAGACCTTAGCAAGAGTAAGAGAGAAGATTTGAGATGCAAGTGAGAGCTGCTGTGATGTGTGGTTTGGAGATGATGGCACTGACAAAAACACAAGAGGTTGAGCTGTTGATGCTTGGATTTTCAGAATAGAGAAGATTCATGGGTGTAGTGAAGGATGACATGCAGAGGGTTGGTGTGACACAGGAGGATGTGAGGGACAGGGTGAGATGGCTGGACTATGGTAGAAGAAGTAGAAAAAGTCCTTCTTGTTGGCTCTTTGTTTAGGTTGTTTTAAAAATGACCTCTGACCCTATTTTAATGATACCTAAAGAAAACAAAGTCCCTATTATTTAATCTGTGTTATCTCTTTAAAGTCTGAACACTGATCAGGCGACATCGATTAAAACATTAACTGGGTTATTTGATCATTCTAGTCCCTGTTTCATTGATTTGGACTGTTCTGTGCTGCATGTTGTCATTTAGACCTGCAGATACTTCCTGTAGTTTCACTAAAGTTGACATTCTTCACTTTTTATGACTGCACGACATGCTCAGGAATGATTCCAGTAACTTGTGTGATTTCTGTCTTTTATTATGTGTGGATGACTTTGTAAGACGTGTCCAGGGACTAGATTTACAAAAAAACTGCAACAATACGTGCAGTTGAACAGTATATGCAGAACTTGTTCAATAAACTAATGAATCTTTGAGTTATTTTGAGGTTTTATTGGAGGTTTCCATCATTTCTTGAGGATTAAATATATTTTTATTCAACATGTTACCCCACCTGAACAGACTTGATGTTAACGACTCATGCGAAAAGTAGTCCCGGTGCGTGACTTTGCAGGGTTTAAAGGTTATATAAAGTGTATGACTCTTAAATCAAGACTATTGCTTTTTAAGCACTGTGTTTACTTGTGATTTTGGATTCCTTACCTTTGATCCATGGCATTAGAGTTGGCCACAGAGAGCGAGGCCATGGCGCTGACAGCCTCAGCCTCCTCCGAGTCTCCTCGTTTGGCTTCCAGCAAAGAAAGCCCCAGCCGTGGCGAGTAGCGCTGCACCGAGCGCCAGTACTTACCTGAGAGGACAGAGCAGATAAAAGACAGAAGGGAGAAAAAAACAAGAGAAAGAGAGGAACTGAATAACAGTAAAGTTTAAGAGAGGTGACCTTAAATAAATGAAGCTGATACACAAAAAATTAACCAGACAGAATCTTAAAAAGTAAAAATAGATATTTTCTAATAAAAATGTTGCAGACTTTACAGTTTTTTATTTTGTCATAGAGAAATGACATGTTGAGTATTACTCAGCTTGCCTTTCTGGATTGTTTATGACCCTACAGATTCGGTTTTTAATAAAAACTCTGTCCCTGTGGGTATCGGTGTTATGAGTCTGTGCTCCTGCGACGGTGAACTCACTGTGAGTCTCTAAAACTTTCTCCAGAGAGCGAACAGCGTTGGGGTTTGGCCTCTGCTCGAGGACAGCCTTGGGCAGTGGGTCCAGCTGCACGGGACAAAAACACACAGAGAAAATGCAAACATGAGCGTGCAACAGCTTCCAGCTCCAACAGGATGACCTGCAATCCTTTTTTAATGAGTTTCAGCCCGCTCTGGGACAGCGACATCTATCGAGTCAAGACTGCCCCGGAGTTTAAGTGTGGATCAACAAATAAATACAATAAAAATATATCAAAAATTAAAAAAACAAAATAAAAAAAAATTAAAAAGGAAAACTTAAAAAAAAGTTACAGAGCAATAAACCAATAAAATAATGCTGTCCGGCCTCAGAATCCTAGTAGATGCAATGGTATACATGGTAAACCATACCTGTGGTAGACCTTTGAAAGTTCTAGGTGACTTTCTTTTTCAGTTATCGCGCTCATCCCTCCTTGAGCCCGGTTATGCTGGAGGTTTCTTCCTGTTAAATGGGTGTTTTTCCTTCCCACTGTCACCAAGGAGCTTGCTCATAGGGGGTTATATGATTGTTGGGGTTTTCTCTGGGGTTTTTTGTATTACTGTAGGATCTTTACCTTACATCATAAAGTATTAAAATGGCTATTTTAGCTCCACCCCTTTAAGCCAAACTTCTTCTGATTGGCTACCACACGCATACATTTTGAGACCATACAGAGTCAAGATGTTTAATATGTTTAATAGGAGCGTCCATCAGCGTAACTGTACATGAGACAAAAACACTGACTTCTTCACTTCTTCTCACGTTCACTTTCAGTCGGTTATCAGGTGTAAGATGAGCAGGAATAAAAGAGCCTGATCCACGTCCTGCTTTGACCGGTCCACTTTGTTTCCTAACGTCGACCCTTTGAGACGTCCTTTTATCATGATTCCACCTTTGTCTGTTATCAGAGTGACCTCCTTACCTCCTGGCTGAGCAGGGCGGCCACGCAGGCCTCGGAGGCATCACAGATGGCGGTGAGGTCGTGACCTCCCTCCAGAGCCAGGACCACGCGGCCTCCAGCGAGGGTCATCAGCTGCCTTGTCAGATAACCAAAACCTGAGGAGAGTTTACAGGAAGGAGGTGAATTCCCCTTAATGTATCTGTGTGCCTTCCACAGCTGCTGAAGTTGATTAAAGTTTTAGCACTTTGTTGGAACCCAAAGACTCTGTTTCAAAGCTCGGTCTGCAGCGTGCGCACGTGTGGAGTGGCTGGAGCGCGAGATAAGAAACACACTTCCGATAATCTCCCACTCACATTTGGATGTCAGAGTGTAGCCGCCCAGCGGGGGAGGGTGTCCCTCAACGGCGTCGAAGCCAGAAGAGACCAACACGATGTCAGGAGCAAACTCGTTGGCTATCGGCATCACCACTGACCTGGAAGGGCGGGGTTCAAAGATTAAAGTCAGGCAACATCTCAACATCATCTGCACAAAGGGGATATGCAAAAATTTCAATTATTTTTGATTTCATGTTTCATGAGCTAAAAAGCTGAATATATCTGGGTTTCATTTTCCAGACCACAAGTTTAATCCATTAAGAAAGTATCATGTGATTAGTTATGGCCATCCAAACGAAAACAATCCGCCTGAAGAAACGCATTCAGATTTTCCATTTGGTATCATGACAAAGTGGAACAGGAGCTCTCAAAGAGCAAAACTCCCCAAGGGCAAGAGCTGAAACAAAACTTTGAAGTTTTGTGACGCTTTTATTACAACATGCATGATGTTAGCTTGCTTTTTTAACAATTACATATGCCCTCCCTTTAGAGGAGAACTATATCTGGGATCAGGGCTATAAAGGCAGGCTCCTTAACTCCGAGGTTTGTCGTCAAAAATTAAACCCGATCCCTCACACATGCTCACGGTTTATCTGGTACCTGAAGGCAGCCAGGTATTCTGCATCTCCCATGGGTGGGTCGAGACCTCCGGTGAAGGCAACGTTGACGTTGAACCCGACTCCAGGGCCACTGCCCACCTGTGGGGAGGAGTACGAACTTCAAGTGAGCATATGGCACAAAAAAAAAGGAAAAAATGTACTCGTTTCATTAAAAAAAAAAAAAAAGCTTTTTAGTTTCTTTCAGCTGATTATATGATGCTTTTTACATATAAATTGTATTATGAAGTCCCTTCTTCAGATTATTTCTTGCCGTTTGATCAAGCTGGCTCTAAAAAAAAAAAACTACCATTAGAACATAAAGCATTAATAAAGTGATCCTTGGAGAGAGTTCAATTGGAAACTAACAAGATACACCCGGAGCCAACAGATAACATAAACTTGGAGTGCGACCAGCTTCGAGAAGTGCGGACTGAAAAAACTGGCAACCAAACTAAAAACTGTCAAAAAGCTGAAGTGGGCCTATTACCATTATCCTTCCCAGCTCCACGGTTTTTATTCTTGGACTCTAGTTCATGTTTAAAATTATCTTTATTTATTTTATAACCCGCAGTTCATCCGCTGTCTGGAACAACTTGTTTCAGCTCATCTCCCTTTAAGGCAACTTTTCTTCATCACAATGAGCCATAAAACAGCCTGAAGCTGACAGGGCTTAATTATAGACACTTTTATCTTGTTATTTATATTTATGGCCACTTTGTTAGGTACGCCAGGTCAACTGTTTATTAAGGCAAATATCTAATCAACCAATCAGGTAGGTGCAAAACCCCAGTAAATCAGGAGTCCAGCCATGTTCAAAGTCACTTAAATTCCTTATTCTGATGCTGACTTTGAACTTCAGCAGGTTTTGACCATGTCCATATGTCTAAATGTACACAGTTGCTGCCATGAGGCTGGTTACATATTTGCATTACCAAGCAGTTGCACAGGTGTACCTAATGAAGTGGCCAGTGAGTGCAAGTTAATAGAAACACAAATGGATTACTAAAAAGTAAAAAGTGGGAATATTCTGTTCAGGTCACACACACTCACTTCATCAGGTGCTCCACTTCCAGGGAAGAAGTTGCCGTCGTCATAGCGATGAACAGAGATGTAAAGGACGTTGGGGTCATCGTAGAAGGCTTGCTGGGTGCCGTTGCCATGATGAACATCCTGAGAGTAGAAGAAGAAAATAAATCTAACTGGTCTTTAAAAAAAAGAAAAAATCTGCATCTTCAGATTAGTGTCACATGACAGAGGATCATGTGACCATAGTCGGGAAACTCACCCAGTCCACAATGAGGATCTTGTTGACGTTGAGTCTCTGCTGCAGCAGTTTGGCTGCGATGGCCACAGAGTTGAAGTAGCAGAAACCCCTGAAACAGCAGCAGACGGAGGGCGAGAGCTCCTGTTTGTTATGAATATCTTTGCCAGAGCTCCATTTTCATTTTTTAATGGGACAATTTAAACATTTTTTGAAGAGGATATGGAAAATAAATAAAGCAGCGCCCGAGAAAGCTGGCAGAATAAAGGCACTCAGGACTTTATGTGCAAATAAACTCAATGGTTTATGTAATTTCTATTCCAGACAAGCCCGTTCCAGCTCTGGTATTTGTATACGTGCACATTAAGTGTCTCCAAGTGAGTGCGGTGATGGCTTTGGCCTTACATGGGAGTGCTTTCCTCCGCGTGGTGTCCAGGAGGGCGGACCACCGCGAAACCATTCTAGAAAAAGAACAGACAGGAGCGACAGGAGTCTGTTAGCACTGATCACTGTTTCCTCAGTGATCGTAACCACCATTAAAAAAACATCATAACTCAGCCTTTAAGTGGGAAACTATTACACGTGAATCAAATTCAATGCTAAGAGTGTAACAAACATTAAATCACAGAAAGCAATACAAAGTGAACTGAGGGTTTAATAACTGTAATAAGGCTGCAACAAGGATCCCATACAGTTTTGGGTTTAAAACAAGGAAGGAAAATCATTGATGATGACCATTTGTATAATTTTCTTTTTAACAAAATAGCAGAATGCTGGCCACCTGAGTGCAGTTACAGGTGGAAAATTCAACTTAAAACTTTCCTTTTTGCTAAAGCATATAGTTAGGACTGGATCATGTGACCTTGAACCTTCCCTTAGTTACACTGCGATAGGCCTAGACTATTGGGGGCTTCCCACAATGCATTAAGCGTTTCTTCTTCACCGTTGTGCATTTAATCATTAGTTATTATTAATCTCTGGTCCTCTTCCACAGACTCTCAGCCAGAGGTTTATCCCTTTTAAAAAGGGAGTTTTTCCTTCCCACTGTCACCAAGTGCTTGCTGATAGGAGATCGTTCGATTGTTGGGGCTTTCTTCTATTATTATAGAATCTCTACTTTACAATATAAAGCGCCTCGAGGTGGCAGCTGTTGTGATTTGGCAGTATATCAATAAAACTGAAATGAACCAAGCTGAGTGAGCTGTGAGACATGGGGACTGCACGTAAACTACTTTGGAGTTATTGATAAAGATGAAGCAGCCAATAGGAATGAAGCTATGTGCTCTATTTTTTTCTAGAAACGTCCTGCTTAAACTTTTGCCTGATCTCATTTCAGGCAAGTGATGCTCTCAGGTAATAGAAGGCAACTGTGTAAGTCAACAGCAGACTGGTGTGGCACATTGTTAAACTAATTATTAAATTCATCAAACTGGTCAAGGCAGAAAGTATAATTGTTTAGTCAGCTAAACATCCATAGCTACACTAATATATACTTAGCCTGTAGGCAACATTCTGAAAGGTTAACTATGGACATGTGCTCTTATTATAAATAAGACTGAAGTGAAGCCCTTTGAATGAGTTTCAGCCTGAGGTCCCAGGTAGCTGGCAGTCTCTGGGTAAAATTGGTCACAGAGAGCTATATGCATTTCAGCACATTGCCATGGTCACCCGTAGTTTGCAATAAAGACACCGAGTTGTCTGCAACCACTGGCCAACTACTCACAGAGTGGCAGCGAAACTTTAAATGTCACAACACAAACCGTGCATGGGGAGTTGTAATTATTGAAACATGTTGGTTGCAGCAGAGAGGCACAACCTTTACTTTGAAGGCAAATGATTTTCAGTTTGAACCGCACTGATTAAAGTTTCACTACTGCTCACCAAACATTCACCAGTTTGGAGACAAGCTGACAAACTTCAAGAGATTGCGTCAATCTATTAGTGACCAAAGCAATCACAAAGAGGTTTTGGATGCAGAAGCCTCTTTGCAACTAACTTCACCTAGCGACAGCAACAGGAACATTATGCTACTGCAACCACATGTTTCAGTAGCAACAGGTAGTTGCCAAGACAGCCACAGGAAGCTCGGAGTAGAGACCCTGCTCCTTCTCATCAGGAGTTCACTGAGGTGTTTCAGGTGTCTTATTAAAATGTCTCCCAGCTGCCTTCCTTTAGAAACTTTCCAGGTACCCCCAGCCACTGGGGGGATAATATATATCATTTGGCCTTTGAGGTATCTCCCAACTGGGACTGGAAAAAGCTGAAGAAAAGGACATTCAGAATACCGTGCTCAGCCTGCTCTGGCGAGGCGATGGAGAACAAGTGAGAGTATCTTACATTTTTAAGTAGCAACTTTAGGCTTCACTCTGAATTTTCAAACACTGTGGCAAAACAGCAGCACATAAAAACCCATTAACTTTGCTTCATCACAGTGGGAAACAGAGCAAGAAGTACCAGACAGGTGTAATCAAGGTTACCTTCAGCTCTCCAGTAGCAACTTTAAAAACAAGCTCCACCACTGAGCCGACAGCGAGGCGAGCCGCGCTGGAGGAGTGGACCTCATTCCAAATGGTGTCGCTGTCCACCTAAGACCACAAAAATCAAGCCTCATGTTGATAAACTGGCTTGGAAACTGATGTTGAATAGCGCAGAAAGTTTGAGCTGTTTTAGCAGCTTTAAACAAAGCAAACAAGCGTTACTTACCCCCACCCCTCCACACGGGAGCCGTACAAACATGGGAGTGATTGAACCTGTTGATCAGGAAATAATGATCAAATCTGAAGCTATCAGCAGCTGTGTGTGTGCGTGTGTGTGTGTGTGTGTGTGTGTGTGTGTATAAAGGCTTACAATCAAGTTTCTGTCGGAGTGGGTTGGTTCCATACAGCAGGACGTGGGCTTCAGAGTGAACCGTCTGCAGCTCTTCCAGAGTGGCCTTCCTCCCACGGATGCACTACACAAAGACAGACACACAGAAGGATTCAGCTCACATAAGCGGTTTACTACTTTGCGCGACGACTGGTGGATATCTCAATTTTTACAAGCGTACCTCACACTGAGCTCTGAGTCCAGTCTCTTGCAGTCGGGACCAGATGCTCTGAATGCGTCCCGCGTGCTCCGGGTGGCTGTTGGTGTTGCCGCACATGCACTGATGCTTCTGCATCAGGGAGTCATACACTAGGCCTTTGGGAAACGCACAGAAACATTCACCAAACTCATTAAAATGCTCGTGCACACTGATCGTGAAATACCACCTTCATTTTTGTTAATCTACACAATACAGCAGTCTAAATGTATAATGCCTTCCTCTTTTATTTTGAAAAGCTAAGGCATCAGATCCTTGTCCTTTCAAAATTTCAAACGTTAAAGTTTGATATTCGCTATTGAGCGCTGCTTTTCCCTCATATTTTTCTGTGTAGTCTGGAACCGAATCGGAGCAAAGTAGGCCAAACTAAAAATATCTTCAGCTGTGGTGCTCGCATGCAAAAAACTGTCACAAAAGTCCGCTTCCTAAAAGAGATGTTGAAGTGGCTGGGAGGAGATTCGTTTTTAAAAAAAAGGTTTCTCCTCAACGAGTGAAACAAAAGAGTGGGAGAGACAAAGGTTTTGGCAAGATTCACTGATCCAGCTCGTCTATTTCTGCTACCAGATGGAGGCTGGAACCGGCACGCCGTTTTCTGGCCAATTCACCTGATTTTTGGGTGATTTTTTTTTTTCTTTCCAGTCCCGAGTGCATTAAGATGGAAATTAAACTCACAGGGAGGCTGCTAAACTGGCAATGAATCCTACTGGCTGCATTACAGTGATTTTACATTTGAGTTACAGTGTAAGCAAACGACTACAAGCGCGCACACAGTCGAGATGCTTCAGTGGGAGGAGAGGAGGATGATGCTGACCTGTGGTAAAGCGAGGCTTGACTGGAGGTTCGGGCGTCGAGACGCTGATCGGGAAGGAGGAAGCGGAGGCCGGAGATGACTGGGCCCTGGACAGGGGGCGGTGTCCCGGGAAGGAGATAGAGAGGCCGGCAGCTTCCATGGAGGCCTGGTAGTTTCTTAGTTGATGAATCCGCTGCTGCTCCAACAGCAGGGCCTGCTGCTCACACGCACAAATATGAAAAATAAAGGATGGGAATTCTGGAAAATGCTGAAAATGCTTAGAAAATAAAACTATTTGATGTTTGTTGTTTTTTTTTACTGCAAGCACAACTTGTGGCCAAAAGGTGGCAGCCAAAACAAATAATCTGGCTTTGATCGTCCCTTTTGACCTTAATCATATGAATGCTGTGCCATTTCTTTCAAAGCACCCCCCATCACACTCCAGGACTTCCCCAGGAACACCTACAACCTATCTAAGCCAATCAGGTGCTCTAAAGGTTTATACTGATCATCTCTGCCTACGTTGTTTTAAAGCAAAACTCTTCCACTTTTACCTGTCTGAAGAGCAGTTCCTGCTCGGCCTGCCTCTCTCTCTCCCTCTCCCTGTGCTGCTGCTGCTGCAGCACCTCCTCCTGCAGCTCCTGGGGGTCGGGGGGCTCCTGCTTGATGGTGACCCCGTGCGGCAGGCCTCCTCCGTCCTGGTGCTCCCTCAGTTCCTCCTCTGTCTCCTCGGGGTGGCTCTGGTGCTGACGGCCCACAGGCGACTCGCTGGGCTTGGCCATCATCTGCGGGACACGGCGCAGGCAGAGAGAAAGAGAGACAGACAGAGAGGGGAGTGAGGGCGGAGGGCGATGATGCCGCGACGTGAAATTTATTTCACAATCGAACAGCGGGATGCGACAAATCCAACGTGTGAGGCTGCATTCAAGGCAAACAGGCACGCTCTCCTCTGAAACAAATTCCTGGCAGAGCGCTCTTTTCTCTCGAGCATTCTTCTTTTAACAAGCTTAATTTGGATTACTCAGCCAGATTGGTGTCTTGCTCATTTCAAACCTATCCTTTTTAATTGAATGTGAGTAGCCGCTCTCCCGACTGTACTCCGGGGCAAAATGTGTCTCGCTGAACAGAGACATTCCCCACTCCCCGTCGCGCCTCTTTTCAGTCGACTCATTCTGGGGCCCGCTGTTAACCGAGCGGTGACTCAGTTGTCTCTTCATTCACTTTTACTGACACGAACCGCTGAAAGGGCCCGGGAGTACTCGCCTCCACAGAGTTTACAATATGAGGGCTGAGAGAAAGAGAAGTGTTTGCTGGAAGTCTCAAGAGTGAGCTACGTTTACAGGTGTGTGTGTGTGTGTGTGTGTGTGTGCGTGCGTGCGTGCGTGCGCTTGTGTGTGTTCCCAGAGCTGCGAGCCTCTGGGTCCCTTTGGCTTAGTGCCAAGGGACAGCATTGACGTCAGAGCATTCACCAACTCCCTCAACCCCCTCCTCCTCCTCCTCCTCCTCTCCACTGTGCTACTGTTCTTGTCTTCTTTGCATCCAAACAGACGTTTCTTTACCCCCATTTTTCACCTCCTCCTCTGACCTATCTGACCCCCCCCCCCCCCCCCCCCCCCCCCCCCCCCCCCCCCCCCCCCCCCCCCCCCCCCCCCCCCCCCCCCCCCCCCCCCCTTCCCCCCCCCCCCCCCCTCTCTCCCTCCCCC
>VOQK01019518.1:16163-27067 GCA_015052645.1 Benitochromis conjunctus
TAGCCAAATTAAACGCTGCTTTTATTTGTTCAAGCTACACAAACTGTTCGCACATCGGTTGTAAAATGGTACAGCTTCTCAAACAGCAGCTACTAGACGAATGCTCACATTTACGTTCTTCCATCCCTCTGATTCAGATGAGGTACTAAGGGAAAGTTGGACATGGATGAATTGTATAAAGAATACCATTTAACTTTTCCACACTTGCAGGAAACTGGCTAAAAGAAGCTGGGGAACCTTTCTTCAAGCAGAAAGACACCAAGTGCGGCTGCTGTTGCGTGTTTTCTCTTCAGAAATTCCTGTTACAAGTGCCTTTGTAGAGAGAGTTTTTCCTTTTTGGGCTGACCAACAGAGATGATGTGCTCCTTAATTAACAAAAGGTTGACACAACATGTGATGCTGCTTGTTTTTTATTTGACAGATTTTTTTTTTTCTTCAATTCACTTTCCTGACATAACCCCAAAGGGATTTCTGTCTCCTACCAGGATGAAACTCAGGATCTTTCACATGTTAAACCACCAAATATGTAAACCAGCTACACTACGGCACTCTGCAGAACTCATAAAGTGTGAAATTCAAGTCGAGAGGAACTTTGGATAGAGTTGTAAGAAGTCGTACACCTATGCACTCCAGGGGAAAGCCTTGTTGGAATCTGCATGCTCACACAAAAAAAGTACAAAGTGAAGAAGAACATCTGAGGTAAGATGAACTTTGAGACTATAGAATTGACTGTTTGTGCTGTTTCCAGCATGGTGCTAGATTTTAATATTAAACCGGTGCAATTCTTGAGTTTCAGCCAGCCTCCTTCCAGGGTGCTTAAGTGCACAGCGTGTGTGGGCATACCTGCTTTTGTTGCAGTGATGGACGAAACTGAAAAGATCCGATTTTCTGTTCCTGTTTCTTCCTGACTTGTTTCAATTTTTTTATGCATTCTCTTTATATTTTTTGTGCATTTTTAAAGTGTAACTGGACTGGTGTTAGTAGGATGTCTTTATGAACTTTAAGTGAATAATGACTTCTAAGTATATGGTTATACTTTAATATGTGATGCTAAAAGAGAAGTTTGAATATCTTAAATGTGGTGTTTTTTGTACAGTACTGCCATGTGTTCATAACGGTTGGTTGAGAAAATATATGAAGTGTCACCTAAAGTGTAAAAGCAGGAACCACCAAGTGTAATTCTATTTAAAATAAGAGTGGATTACAGCTATATGAATACTTGTAATGTCTGGGAGAGTTGAAACTGTATAACTCAGTTCATATACTTATTAATGCATCATTAGTGTAGTTGAAGCCCTCATAAGCAACTTGTCTGCCCTTTTTTTACTTTCCTTTTATGCACTTTGGTCAAATTGATAATTTATGAAAAGAGAGACTGTACTTTTAGGAGCAAAACCTGAGCTCCATTTTCTGTTTGGAAAAGTGTCATTCAAATAAAGGGAATGACACATGCTAACAGTCAACCTACACTCAATTACAACCCATGTAATTGTATTAAATAAGTACAATGTAAAATTCTACATTTAATAAAATTCATTCAGCATTAGCGTTAGCCAAGAAGTTTGCTAGCAAAAACCTTTAATAGCATTAGCTAACCAACAAGAGCAACCTAAAGTTGGCTAACAGGAAACCTAACTTGATAATACAGTATTTTCTTTATATTGTATACATTAATAAAGAAAACCCCTGAAACGATAACCATTTTAACATAATACTGTAGATACATGTGTGCTATTAGCCCTTCATCGTTAGCTTGTCAAACTGTCCGCCCAAAAACACTTCTGTTGCGTTTTATTCAACATCCATTGTGTTTAGTGTCCTTTTGCAAAGTTTTTCTAGTTGCTGATATTTTCTTAAGTTACAGTGTGTTTGACCTCTCAGAGCCACCGTACTACTGTGTGTTAATGTTAAAGGCAGCTTTACATTAAATCAAACTTTTTCACTATCATAACACTGAAGGCTGTGCCCAACATTAATAATCTCGTTGGTTTGCTGGGATCTGGTCACCCTAATCGTAGCACTGGTCCTCAAGTGAGGATGTAATTGAACTTAAGCTTATGCTTTTGTAATGTTTAAAAAATGCAGAAACCTAACAAAAATGACATGATGCATGAATGTTCATGTCAAAAAATTATGTTGCGCCTAATGCACTTAAGTAGATGTGGACAAAATTTAAAGGAACAGTGCAAAAAACACGTGATGACAGAACTCAAGGAAGGCAAAGACGAATCTGGATCATAGCCTTTCAAAAAGAAAGCTATTTGCACATATTAAAAAAATGAGGTAGCAGTGATTTAGCAGGTTTTGCTATATCAGGACAGAGCAGGGCCAGCTGTAAGCTGCTGAAATAAGCTGCTGACTACAGCATTGCATTTACTGTACACACATAACAGTAAGCAACCTTTTCATCTAACTCTGGGACAAATATAAAACAAATTTTTGCCAAAATACTGACATATTCCTTTACATGTGTACCAAGTCAGAAATCTCCTAGTATGAGAGTTTGAAACCAAAAGGACTCAAGTTTAGATCAACTTGTCAGATGCAGAAAAAGAGTAAATCTTATCTATATCTACCTTCAGAGCAGATATTAAAAAAAAAGAACAAAACCAGCTCTTTTATCCCCCTCTTGTATTAATTTGACAGAATAACAGAGATTTTCTTTATTTTATTTTTTTGTCCTGGCAAAAACAAGCAGAAAGCCGTCCTTGGCGTGCCAGAGGCTGTTGAGAAAGGTGTTTGTGTAAAAATCTGCCACTTGAGATCTCTGAAACATATGAAGGGAGTGAGATGGAGCAGAGCAGTGCGGGGGAGGTGGAGGAGGAGGAGGAGGAGGAGAGGAAATCCCTTGTTTCATCCACCCACCTCTCCTCCAGCACGTACCCTGCTTGAATAGGTAAAGCGGCAGCTGCTCTCTTCCTCCCTGCCCATATAAGGCAGAGGCTTCCGGCTCGGTTGCCATGGCGGCGTACGGTTACCTCGCAGCCCGTGGCAACTGTCTCGGCCACAGTCGCAGAGACGTGGATGCAAGCATTCACACACACATACACACACACGCAGCTATACATGTTAACCCATACCTGCCTCCACCTACTCACAAACAAAAATACTACAGAGAGAGAAAGAAAGGGCAGAGGAAAGTCAACAACTTCACACACAGCCAAAGCTAACACATTATTGGCTGTGTTGCCCGGTGCTGCCTACGCAAACTACTACACTACAGCTCCAGAGCTGGCCCTCTGAGGCTCATAGCCTCCATTAATTATCAGTTTATGTGAATGTGATATCAGTTTTCTGGCCACTTGAATCACTTGCCTGAGACGACACGTTAGAAAGCAACATGGATGCATGATTCAACAAAAGGACACCACTTTGCATTCAAACGTGCCCAGAGACAAGTTGCCCTTAAAATAAATTGCAGTTCAATTGAAACCCAAATCAAATACCTTGTTGAGGTGGAGCTGCTGCTGCTGGAACTGCTGCTTGTGCTTCTCCAGGAACTGCTGGTGCTGCTGCTGGACCACCAGCTGCTGCAGTGCCAGGGCCTGCGCGTGAGCCTGGGCCGCGGTCCCCTGGGGCAGCGGGGCCGACTGCGTCCTCCCCAGGGGCCGGTGCTGCCGCTGCAGCTTGGTCATGGATGCTGCTGACGACATAGACAGGCCGCTTACACCTAGAACACAAACAAGGCAGACTTTATTATGTAAGGCAGAGTAGATACCGAAGCCAGGATCGTACCAAAGTAGTCTTGCAAGGTGCTTGATTTCTGAAGAACAGCAAAAGCATTGTTTCAGGCTGATACGCGCCCTGCGCTTAATGCATTATCTTACAACATCACTTCAGTTTCGTGTAGCTGTTTAGGAAAACTGTGCCGAACCAGTGTTTTGCCAATGACGTGCCTTAAAGTGGCTCTAAGCACCTGAGCGACTATTTAGACTAGGTGTCATAATGATTCATGGTTATGCGAGTGTGCCGTCTATTTCGGCGGTTAGCTCAGGGGAAATATGACAGCATTTCCAGAATGGCCGACCCTGTTTTTCCAAATTAAAAATCAGAAGCGAGAATCAGAACAATTGAATCGGGAACAGGTTCATGTCTGAACGGAGGGGAGGGAAGCAGCTAATGTCCAGCTGGCTTCGATTACAGCTCGCAGGAGTCTGGGTTAAGACTTCCCAGACCACAGACTGGAGCGAAAACGCCTGAGGAAAATCCCGAACTCTTAGTATAAACTGCGCTGATGAGAACACTCACATTCAAGATAAATATATGATGTGTTCCTAATGTTGTCGTTAGCAGATGTATTGCGAACCAAATAAAAACAACCATCTGTGCCGCAATACTGTGAATCTCCCATTGTAGTGACACGAGATAATCTCAGCAGCTCAGATCAGCTTGCGGAGTGTCGCAGCACTGAGAAAAAGTAAGAAAGCAGACCTTGCCGGAGCCTCAGAGGCGCCGCATCGCTGTGCTTTCAAACTGCTAACTTAAAGAGAAGGAGCTGGGGAGGAGCTGATATGAAACAGAAGCGTTTGTATTAAGTTGTCATGGTTAAAAGTGTGTCTTTCTGAGAAGTAGCTTGTTGCTGCACGTAAAGATGCACACTCTCCAGCTCTTGGCCTGTGCGTGGGCATGGCTACATCCTTGTCTGTATGTTTTCAAGACAAGAATACACACATTCTGTATGCGCGTCTGTATCTGCGTCACTGCTCATTCACTGCTAATGCCCCACTGAAAATAGACGCAGTGTGGTAGTGAGTGAATGAGCCGATGAGAAAGGGCACACAATGGACCCATGTCATACTCAGACAGCATATGCTGACATATGAAAGGAGCTCATTAGGTCGAGCTAATGAATGGACGTCTGTCAGTGTGAGGGGGCATGCAGTGATGATGGTTTTATTTTTCTGTGTGCCCCCGCGTGTGCATGCGTGCGTGCATGTGTGTGTGTGTGCGCGTGTGAAACCAGATGGCTTCTGGAGCAAAACAGAATATTTTTACTTTTCATTTAAGTTGCATTTGTTTATTTTGCTGTCTTTTCTCAGCTGCCGCTGCTATTTATATAATATTTAATCAAGCCGAGACTGTAAAATGAAGCAGTAAGTACCAAAAACTGCAGTTCCTCTAATGGCCACTTGAGACTAACTCTAAAAGTGAGTCAAGCTCCATAAACTGCACAATAAAATGTCCAACTTTAGAGCAGAAATAACATGTTTACAGACACTTTGAGTGCTCTTTTATCTTGTTCAATATTCAGTTTTATCTAAAAGACACTCCAGGGAAGCAGCTGTCCAGTTTTTCCTCTATTTTGTTTTAAGTTTATCTAACGGAGGCAGCTTGCTTTCCCCAGGGTTAGGGTAACACCCAAGGTCTACCCTCTCATCCAGATGTGGTCGTGTCTGCCTTCAAATCACTATAGTGATTCCAAAAATTGCAAATTTGGAAACCAGTGGCTATCGCCATCTTTCATGTATATATAGTCTATGTTTTTAGGTATTTAATGAAAGCTTAAGCTTATTTCCCCTACCTGTCACCAGGGGGCTCTGTGCTGGACTCTGCTCCATGAGCACCATGTGTTGGAGCAGGGGACTGTGTGCACCGTGCCCGCCTGTTCCTGCTCCAGCCTCGGCCAAGTAGGGGGTCAAGTGGCCACCGGAGAGGAATGGAGGGCTGAGGGAGAGGGCTGGCTGCAGGCCTCCATCCTGCTGGGCTGAGGTAACCTGGACAAGAGAAAGAGAAAAGAGCGTGCGGGCATATTTGAATAAATAGTTAGAGACAGTGCACTCTAAACAAAACAAATTCACAGTTAAATAGATGCACAGTCTGCAAGCTATTCAGTCAAGTTGGCAGCAGTTTCCTCCTTACATTGGAAGCAGCAGTGGCCGTGGCAGTGGCTGGCAGCCCCAGGGTGATGTTGGGTAAGGATGGGGAAGTGTAGAGGGACAGCTGGCTAACGGAGCCACGCTCAGCACCGCTGCACAGCCTCTGGGCCAAAGATGCCTGGAAAACACATTTAAATGATTTATCTTTGTTTGCATCATGGAAAAAACTCCTGCACACAGATAACAAAACAAAACAGCACACAGAAGAAGAAGTCCACACACGGGGAAACAGCTACATTTGCACCCTCACTGCTGATGTAAAATTGTCACGGACAGAAGCCTCCTCCACACTGCCTGAGTGGCCCTAATGGCTGCCACAAATAGCATCTTGCCAGCTCCTCAGCCTGCCTCCTTGTCCACAGAACAATAATCCAAAGATCCCTCAGTCACAGCCTTCGTACATACTCCAGGCTGCAATGTTTTAAAGCTAATAAGAGAACCTGCAGCACAACGCTAGCACAAAGGAGCCAGGCTACAATTTCAGAGTTCAGGCTTAATAAGTTTTATGCTAAAATTACAAGAACAACAACAACAACAAAAAAACTATTTTGGAAGATAAATGGCATCTATAACAGCTGGAGATATAAGCAAATTTATGCGCGTGTGTTACCTCCGTGTTGTTGGAGACTGACACAGTGATGCCGTTCTCATTAGGGATGTTGTTGGAGCTGTTATTTGGAGAGCTCGGGCCCGAGCCGGGTGCGCTGCTACATGCCGAGTCTGAAACGCGCGCAGACACACAAATCAAACACACAAGAAAGCAGCAGCAGTGTGGAACACAACTCTCTGAGCGTGCCGTTTGCTTGCCTCTTACCTGCCATGTCGAGCGAGCGTTTCTTGGCGGTGGTGATGGGACTGTCTCGGCGGCGCAGCAGCGGACTGCTCCTACGCTCGCTTACCTTCTGCTTCAGTCGGGAGCGCAGCTTCAGGTTGGGCTCAGACGCTGAAAGAAGATTGAAAAGAGACCAAATTCTTTTTTTGACATCCAATTTTACCACTGCTGTAGTAAGTGCACAAAATACCTTAATGAAGAAAGCTTTGCAAAGCTACTGAAATTAGAAAAAAAAACCTAGTTTCTACACTTGAGTAATCTATTCCGAGTTAACATTTCAAGAGTTTTTTCATTAATGCATTCGTGTTTTTCACCTGTGTGTACTTGTACTGAAGTGTGTAACTGCTTCTTGTTGAATTCTCAGAAAGGTCATGCAAATTTAAAGCTACTTGGCTTAATCTTTGGCACCGTCAATCTACTACCTTCTCCTATGGTGACGAGTTCTATGGTCACTTAAATAATGAGACTGTGGATATGAGTGGCGGAAATAAGGTTTCTCTGAACGGTGGCTGGCTATTCCCTTAGAGACAGGGTGAAGATTCAGTCATTCGGGAAAGACTCAGTGTAGAGCCGCTGCTCCACATCGAAAGAAGACAGCTGAGGTTTAGGCATTGTGGTAGCATTGTTTTTAATGACTTCTCTATATTTTATTGTCTGGAAACCAAAGGATAAAATATTTTTAAAAACATCATGGCTGCTGTTTTGCACTTCCTGTCCAACACAATAAGTGTCAACCTTTCTGCTCCAACTTCTTCGTTTCGCTTAATTCTTTAGCTAACCGTGATAATTAAACTAATCTTTCCACATTCCCCCTTTGAAGTAACCCCTGATGTACTCATAGCCCTGGTTAGAAATCACTGAACCGCAGCACTACCCTCCAGTTCTGTTACCTCTGGTAAATGGAATATTTTGGTTTCTTGCCAACACCAGCTGAGGATCCCTGTCAAACCTCCTTGATGTTAAACAGATAACTGGCAGCAGTGCAGCTTTGGACGAATCAATCGGCAGGATGTGAGAGTTACCTGAGCTACAGTCACGCAGACCTTCAGCTTAAACTGGGAGCTCTACACACTGATCAGCCGGAGGAGCACCTTCTACAGAGCGGCTCTGTTTCGAAACCTGTTTGGTATACAAACTGTTACATGCTGCTATTCATTTAGTGTACAATTCCCCCCGCCTACTGAGATGCTTTCGAACAAGCCAAATTCTGATTTTCCCAAAGACATTGTGGCTAAAAAGCAATTAGCTCCAATTTGGGAGCCGTGTCTGACTGGCTAAAGGTCTTTTGGTCTTTTGTGTACGCTGTCACGGACTTGTGAATGGACACTGACAGAAGGGAACGGCATGTCACCTTGGCTCAGACCATGAAGGCTAATGCTCCGTTTATTTTACCCTGCCAATAAGCAGCCTTAGATAATTTTTCTATTTATTATCCAATTTTGAATCATCAGAGGATAGATAAAATCAAAAACAGTGCACTTCTAACCTTTATTACGACATAACCAGATTAATCGTCTACTATATCTCTTTTAAAACTGACAGGATAGGTACAAGCACCCAGAAGCTACCATCACTGGAGCAACTGTTCCTTTTGGGAAACGATCAAAGATTAACTTGTTCCCGTTTGCAGTGTCAAGTAAAAATAAATGTGTGGAGAAGACACAAGTGTGAAATATGAGGTGTGAAGGTACAGTAACACAAAGTGGGAAGGAGAGCTCAGTCCAGATGGAGTCAAACCAATTAACGTTGAGGGGAGGTGGTTTTCAAAGCCAATTTACTACAAATCCAATAAAAAAATCTGCGAGACCACACAACTCTGCTTTAGATTTTCAGATCTAAATCAAGCAATTGCAAACCAAAAATAAAAGTGTCTTTGTCTTTGTTGGGGATAACAAAGACAATATTTGGTCAAAATGAAGACCGTTAATTAAGCCTTATGACTTTTTGAATGCTGCTTTCAAATGTTCAAATGTATATGATCAATTTTCACCAAGCACAACAAGAGATTCTGAAATGTTCTGTTCTAATATTTGTTCTAACAGTCCAATGTAGTAAAACTACAAGTCTTGATTTAGTCCTCTTCGCTCACATGGATGGAAAAACAGTATATAAGGTTAAAAACATAATTTACACAATTCTGATGAGTTAGAAAGTTAATATTTTGTATCATAACCTTTAATTTTCAACACAGCCTGAACTTCATGCAAGGCTTCGTCAAGGAAATTCAAAGCTTTCTGTTAAGCTTCAGTAATGCTGAGGTTCTGGCTTTGAGGAGGCCAAACCATGACTAGTAGTGCTCCATTGTGTATTTCTCTATGCAGGTATGCTTTAATCGTATTGGCAGTGTGTTTAGGAGCATGTCATGGTAAAAACTGAACCCACTGTCAATCAGACACGCCAGATTGTGTTGCATAGTGGATCAAAATCTGATTATACTTTTCTGTGTTGGTAATTTCATCAGTTTTGACAAGCTCTCCAACACCAATGACTGAAATGCGGTCACAAACCACGACAGAGCCTCCACCGTCTTTTACAGATGGCTGAAGACAATCAAGAAAAACTCTGAAAGACCTTTACAAAGCCGGAACTACTGGCCATAACAACTTAAATAACTCCAACAGAGTCTTCTTGGAAGCAAAGCATAAAGAAACATATCTTCTGTCATGATCAATATTGAATGAGCGCGACCTTTCTAGGAGAAAGAGTTTTGAATAAATGCATCCATCAAATCAGAAATAACACATTTGTGAGTCATCATTTAATTTACAGCTTTGAAGATTTATGAAAGATCTGGTTTTTCTTAGAATTTGAAAATACAGAAAATAAAACGCCTATTAGTAAGGAAAACAAAGCAACAGGACGACAGAAGAAGGAAGGATAATAAGTGGCCCTTTGAGTAATTAGATTTCTGGTTTGGTTATTAGCAGAGGAAAGAGGGAAGACACATTTTAAAAGTCAACGCCGAGGGGATTTGACGAAAATGCCAATAACTGTGAAAATAGGTTTTCTCTGCTCTTTGAGAGGGCTAAAGTGAAAACAAGACCAAATGTGGTGCTCATAAAAACACACATGGTGTTAAGGGGAGAAAATTAGGCATTGGTTATATCTAAAGCTGCATTATCATGTTTCTTGGACCCATCTTCATTCCCTAATTTTGGCAATCATTGTGCAGAACAGGGTAATTAATTTTATATTAATTAATTTTTTTTAAGCTTGCAGTTCAAAATTACAAACTCCAACTAGTGACAGTCTAAAAGTTGTATTATAATCCTATGAGAAGCATAAGCACATGCAATCAGAGCGATATCGCTCCATAAATGGAGTATTGTGGCCCTGTTAAAACGGGGCCTCAACCAGGGTGCCCGGCTGGCATTCAGCGAGTGACGCCCCACAATCAGACAGCCGCATGTTGCTTTGTATATACGGGAGATTTATACGGTCCAGTTATCAAGCAGCAGCATGTACTGTATGCGTTATTGTATTTCACACGGACATGCTGCCCAGTGAGGCCACAAAACACCCTCGCTCATCAGTGCAAAGACAAGAAGGGTTCGCTTTGTTCTTCCTCTGTTATATCTTTATTGGTGTGTGAGAACATGTTCCAGACAGGGGGCATTGTTCATGTCATGCTCTTTCACCCCTAAATGCATACAGCAATGGTGTCAAAGACTCAAATCCCCCATTAGCCGGCTTTGCAAACTCCTCTGTAGTTTGCAACAGGAAGCAGAGATTCTGAACCACAGTCGGCTTTGCAGACTTTTTAACTGACAAAGACGCCACCTGCGGCCGGCCACGCCACACTGTAGTAAGACAGTTTGGCCAAGAAGCAGTGCCAGCGTGTTTCTTTGGTGTTTGACAGCAGCTTTTCTTTGTAACGACAGCAGAGTGAATGTGGAAGAAAGAGCACGTATTTTTCTGAAGACAGCCTGAGACGTACATGTTTATCGCCTCCTCTATAGACGGACGGTACAGTGAATGGACTCGATTTTCTTTGATTCTACCAGAAACACCTTGACTCTTCTACCTTTTACACCTTTAGTTTGTTTTTAAATTAACCCATGTATTTAATTACATTACTTACACTTATGCACAATTCCCACAGCTTGGCCTTTAATAAGTTATTGCTGATATGCACTTGAAATGTCCTGCTTTTCCTGATTACCTTTTTTTTTTTTTAAATTTTTAAAAAATTAAAT